>BSBM01001758.1:600000-828189 GCA_027924585.1 Larix kaempferi
TGAGATGGTCTTTGATAGAATTAGCAATGATTCTCTTTTCCTTGACCAAGTTCTTCTTATGCAATACCTTGGCCTCTTCATCGTCTGGGATAGGGATGTCTTCCTTTATATATGAGTCCAACTCATTCTCTTCCAGGATTAACCCAATCCTATACTTCCAAGCTCGGAAGTTATCAGCCCCTTCAAGCTTATCCTTAAGCTTGGTGTGGTGAGACATCTTAAAGAGTACTTCAAATGGAAATAGAAAAGATTTAGGTCTTACCATTTGAAATACTGAAAACTGGATTTGGTCCCGGATTAGGGTTTATCAAAAAAACCCTAAAAATTCAAAATGTTAATTTCAAATTTCTGGAAGGATAGAAAGATGCGCCTTGATGAGCTGATCAGCCTGGTGCATTGAGAATTTGAGATCAGCAAAGTTTTACCCTTCAGATTTGTCTTTTTGTCCTCCAGGGTTCACTAGGGAGAGCCTTGAATTAGGGTTTGAGTTTCCCAGAGATCTACCCAGCCAAAAATCTTGATCCAAAGCTCTAAACTTTGATTTTTGCGAGGAGCTTCCAGCTGTGTCTTCAGATTCCATAAATTCCTATTTTTGTGGAAACCCTAATTTTTAGGGCCAAATCTAAAAATGCTCAGAATTGAATTCTGATTGGACAGATAGATTCTCCTTGATGAGTAGAGGCAATCTACTATACTGATTTTCCAAAAACTATGGATAGAAACCCAATAAACAAGAAACTCAAGTTTCTGTCACTGCAAAATGTCTTCTTCTCAGGTTAGCTCTGAAACCATGTTAAATTTTGAGCATTAATTCAAAATACTCTAGTATCTTCACTGAGAGAATAACATATACAGTATATCAATGCATAACAATCACAATAAGCATGACAAGCATCTCAAGAATTAAAACCATGAGAGACAAGAGACACAGAGTTTCTGTGGGGAAAACCCTAAGGTGAAAAACCCCACAACTTCCTCAGAGAAAGAGAGAGCAATGGTTCAACCAAGGTACCACCAAAATACACTGAGATAGTCTCCTAGTAGAAGATGATCCTCCTCCTCACTAGTGGGCCACTTTCTGAGTGAGAGAGATATGACTTTCTAAATGATCTAAATAGAGATCTCCTGATCTCTATTTATACTTAACCTGTTTGCCTAGTTACACTATGGGGCCGACTTGTATATCTATATACATCCACAATATAATATATATTTCAGGGACGACCCCACACATGGTGGTCTAATAACCCATTGGCAAGTACACACACTTGCGACACTTGTCAATCCACATGATGACACTTCCTTATAGAGGAATAACACATCTCTAATAAGGGTACAATAAATATATATGAAATACATTCCAAAGTTACATATACATCAACATTGATGAGGTAACCAGATGCTCAGTATAGCTCATCTCATAGATGAGTCCAATCCCAAATGTTTTCCGAACTTGGGATAGGAGGGGTTTGTCCCATGATGAGCCCTTCAATGCGAGAATTTAACGAGTCCATAGAAGGTAAACTCAGTTGTCATTTCATGTTTAGAGAGTCTGGAAAGAACTAAAGAAGACTCCAATGGTCCTTTTTCGTAAAGTTAGCCTCATCACCCAAAAAAGGGTAAAACAATGCGGGAGAGGACTCTTCCAACCATGGTTGGTTGGAGTATTCCTTTTTTGTAAATAGTGCTTCTTGGTCCCAAAAAGGGGTAAACTATCACCAGAAAGACGATCATTCAAATGCTTTTACAAGTGTGAAAGCATCAAGTTCGCTTGGCAATATTTTACTATTTAGGAAGTCTGAAAAGAGCTTAAAAACGACTCCATGAACAACTTTGTCATGGTTGATAACCGAGTATGACAAAGGAAAAAGTAAACTCAGCACAATTCTTTTTCCGTAAATAGTCTAGCGAGGCTAGATAAAGTGATAAACCCATACTCGTTAGACACACCTTTTTACTCTAATTTTTAACGAGCACGATAATGGTATCAAAAGCACTCGGAATATTTTTCATGTTTGAACAAGAGCATGAAAAAGTAAAAACTAAGCTCAAACCACTTTTCATGTTTTAACCAAAGCACGAAAAAAGTGAAAAAGTAAGCTCAAATACTATGTTACTGTTTTTGACGAGCTCAAAGATAGGTTGGAAGAATGCTCATAATGTCTGCTTCATTTTTTAATGAGCTTGTAATAGAAAATGAACTATGCTCGGGATAATTTTTATGCTTTAATGAGCTCAAAACCTAAAAAAGGAAGTATGCCCGAAAATGTTCCCAATGGTGAACTTCTTCCCATCATGAAATCCAAAGGTTGGTAAATGCCCCCAACATGATTTACTAGAAGTAAGTGGCTTAGCTCAACGTGGTGTGGAGAGGCGATCGAGTTGACTTCAACGTAACTTCCAGAGGTTGAATACATGCCCCCAAGCTTCATTTCATCCTCCTACGGTATAGGCGGGTGAAAAAAAGTTTTGAGTACTAAGTCTATGAGGAGACTCGACTCAAAGGGAAAGGATATGTTTCATTTTTTAACGAGCTTGACACAAGATTAGAACTCTGCTCACGGGAACCTATTTCATTTTTTAACAAGCTTGACTTAGGAAAGGAACTATGCTCATAGGTTAAGTCCCATTGATGGGTTCCTTCCCAACATGATGCCCAGAGGTTGGTAAATGCCCCCAGCATGATTGCTAGCAGCTTAACATGGTAGTGTTCCCCGAACATGATTGTTGACGGTACGACATGTGGCATGCCCCCCAAGCTTCATTTCGTCTAAAAATGTTGCTTGCTAACCCAACTACCAACCTGGCTACTAATATGAAAATGTTCACCAAGGGGGGGAAATGAGAATCAGAGGAATAGAAGGTTCAAGTTCTAACTCTAGCAAGAGACTCAAACCAAAGGGAGGGAGATCTATTTCATTTTTACACAAGCTTGAAATAGACAATAACTATGCTTGAGGGGGCCCATCTTATTTTTTAACGAGCTTGAAATGGAATAAAACTATGCTCAAAGGGATGGTTTCATTTTTATGCAAGCTTGAAACCAAAGGTAAACTATGCTTAGAGGGGTCTATTTCATTTTTTAATGAGCTTGAGATAGAATAAAACTGTGCTCTAATGGATTGGCTTCATTTTTATGCAAGCTTGAAACCAAAGGGAAACTATGCTAGGGTGGTTGGCTTCATTTTTTTAACGAGCTTGAAACATAACATAAATTGTGCTCATACCCCCCATCCTCAGGGGGAAGAAACCACTAAAACATGTGGATCATTCAGGGAAGTCTGATGACTAGGAGTCATATGATGAGTGGGTTTCATGAAGGAAAGCTAATCAATGGTCACAATATTCCCATGATGCAGAAAATACATCACTCGAAAGAGCATGGACACTATAACTTTCATAGCATAGACATAATCACGTCCAAGGAGCATATTGAAATCTAAAGGACCTTGGACAACCATGACATCAACATAAACAGTTTTTCCTCTCAATGTGATAGGTAACTACGAGAGAATCCCTAAAGGTCTGGTAGGCCTTCGATTAAAGGCCAAAATCTGGTCAGTTACTGGCACAAGCTGAGGGGAACCTATAGTTTGCTAAGTAGTTGAGGATAAAATACTAACAGAAGCTCCCTCATCAACTATCATACAAAAGATTTCTTTATCGGAAACTCCTACAGATATTTGAAAAGGAATACTTAAACGAAGACGAGATTCTATTAGACCATTCCAATCAAAGGAAATGACCTCAGTACTTGGAGGGGGTCCTGTGGAAATTGTTGGCCCGGTTTTGCAACCAGGCTTAGTGCTATGGGCACCTGCTAACTAGTAGCAGCAGATTCAATGGAAATAAATAACAATAAACTAATTAAACAAGACTAACCATGGATCTAAGCAGAGATATTAAGCAAATAACAAAAATAATTTAAAATCAAGAACAAGACAATGTAAAATAATGAATTTGTATTGAAAGAATGGGGCAAGCAAGTGCTTGCGGAATTAATACCTCTAATGATGAGGTTGAATGGCTCCAAGGATGAGCAACTCCAATCTCCAATGGTCTCTTCTCCAATGTGGTTTGCAATGGCTAAAATGCTCAAGGGAGATTTCAGCAGCATAAGGATGAGATAATGGATGGATATGAAATGAGGAGCCCCTACCACCTTTTTATAGGTTTTGGTGGTGGGGAATACCATTTGTGGTTTTGTGGAAACCAAATGGTATTGACCAACATGGTTTAGGTACTTTTCCCTCCTTTTTCCTTTTTTGAATAAAAATAATATTTTAATTCCCTTTTTAATATTTTTGGGAATTTGGGCCCTTTTTGAGGGTTTTTTATGATTTTCTTGGAAAAATACTCTTTTTTAATGGAAAAAGGGGTGTACTAAGGTCTTTTGGTGACCTTTTGTTGGCTTCAGGGGCTCAGATGGTGGAAAAGTGGACAAATGGGTCATGTGAATAAGAGAATGAGCTAGTGAGCACTTTTTAAGTGTTAACAGATTGCCCCCTGATGTGTGAGGGCAGGAGCTCATCGTATGGCCGATAGACATCATAGTTCTTTGTCCTTTTTCTGGGGTTTAGGGGAGAGAAGAGACCGGTTGGAGACTGGAGCCACGGCCCTTGGAAGCTGCAAAAACAAAAAATATTACATGGCCTCAATATGAATGAGGTATAATCTCTGATGAAGGACGAGGCGGGCATTCCCATGCTCGTATCAAGACATATACAAAACAATTAGTCCCAAGAAGGGGGATCTAATACGTAAAGAAATATACTGGTACATCATAATGGTCCAGAGGGGACATTATTGTGGGATACACTCGTGATCATGGCTGATCTTAATAACTGATACACTGGAATAACTGTTGAAACTAAAGGTGTTCAATCATCTGTATGGACTTAATGACTGTGAGCCATCTCTGGGAAGTATTTGTATCTATATACTCGAGGGAGTATGAAACTGGGGTACATCTGAATACTGTCGCCATACGCAACCCGGATATCTATAGAAAAAATGTAACTGGTTGTATCCATAGGTAGACTCTCAAATGTGGAGGAGTCAGGTGGTATCCGGGGTCTTCGACTAATAACTGAATGGACCAATACCCTGTGCGAGTTTCAACGATGCGATCAAGGTGTTGAAGTCGAGCATGTGAGAAACAACCATTCGGAGAGGCACTAAGTATTCCTCTCGAAATGATTCGTAGGCACTCATCATAAATGGTAATGAGTCCAAGACACAGGGACCTCTAGGTCTATCCTCTGGAATCAATGTTGTTGTCATCGACAGAGGGAGACCAGCAACTAACAAGGCAATGATGTTTCCTTAATAGGAGCACGAGGTGTAAAACTGAAGTGTTGTAGTACTGATGGTAGGACTAACATAGTTGTGGGAATGGGAAATTAATGGGTCAAAAATGGGTAGACTCAAACTTCCTTTGTTCAGAGCATGATGACATGGTTGACCTGGCAGCGGATGGAACTGACTTGTAGGTGTAGGGATCATACTTTTTTAGGGACTGAAGGGTATCTACTAACTCCGGGGGGGGGGGGGGGGTGAAGCTGATGGTAGCTTTCAAGGGAGTTTTAGAGTGACATACTGCAGAATACTCTGAACAAAGGCGACCAGAATGGGGAAGCTGCTATGTGAGTAGACATGATCTGTTGTGGCGCCAAGAGGCACCATTGATTCCTTCTTCGTAGTTTTGATGAGCTCCAAGAAGGGATAAAAGTGTGCTCTGAAATAGTACGGTCCTGTGGATTTTGCGAGCCCAGGATGGCTCATGCTCATAGTTGCTTTCATGTTTAGAGAGTCTGAAAGCGGTAAGTGGACTCTATTGGTGTTTCTTTTTCGTTAGTTTAGTCTCCAAGGCCCGAAAAAGCATAAAATGATGCGGATGGAGTACTCTTCTAGCCGATGTGACTAGAGTATACATTTTTCGTAATTAGTCTACAAGGTCTGGAAAAGGGGTAAACTTATACCAAGTAGATGCCCTTTCAGATACGTTTAGTGAGCATGAAAGGAAGCAAGATTGCTCGGCGATCTTTTCATTGTTTTCGGAGTCAGAAAAGAGCTTAACAGAAACTCCCTAAGTGCCTTTTTCGTCAAAGGAGTTGCTCGACCCGAAAAAGGGATAAAATTATACCGAACAAAGATGGATTGATGAGGGTGAGAAAAGGTCTCAAGCATCGTCATCAGTGCGGAAACTGGATCCGGTGACATAAAGATTGTCGGAAACGGTGAACGGCCGATGTGGCACGCAAACCGAGGTGATGAGGGAGCATGGAAGAAATGGCCAAAAAATCAAAAGGTGAGAGCGAGAAATGATCTCAGGCATCATCACGAGCGCGAAAAACTGGATCCGACAATATAAGGCATGCCCCAAACTGAGAACGGTCGATGTGGCATGCAAACTGAGGTGATAAGGGGGCATGGAAAAAATGCCCTAAAAATCGGGACGTGACAGCAAGAAATGATCTCAAGCGTCATCACGAACGTGGAAAACTCAATCCGGTGATATAAGGCACGCCCAAAACGGAGAACGGCCGATGTGGCACGCAAACCGAGGTGACACGGGGGCATGGAAAAAATGCCCTGAAAATCAGGACATGACAGCGAGAAATGATCTCAAGCATCATCACGAGCGCGGAAAACTGAATCCGGTGATATAAGGCACGCCCAAAACGGAGAACGGCCGATGTGGCACGCAAACCGAGGTGACGAGGGGGCATGGAAAAAATGCCCTGAAAATCGGGACGTGACAGCGAGAAATGATCTCAAGCGTCATCACGAGCGCGGAAAACTGAATCCGG
Source organism: Larix kaempferi (assembly GCA_027924585.1). Classification (NCBI taxonomy): domain Eukaryota; kingdom Viridiplantae; phylum Streptophyta; class Pinopsida; order Pinales; family Pinaceae; genus Larix; species Larix kaempferi. The sequence continues at coordinate 606,813 of BSBM01001758.1, forward strand.
TGATATAAGGCACGTCCAAAACGGAGAACGGTCGATGTGGCATGCAAACCGAGGCCACTAGAGAGGCCAAAAAATGGTCAAAAAATGGACCCCGTGAAAACGGAAAAAGGAAGGAACCTATATGAAGTTCTCGCGGTGCTGATTCCAAAGGTACCAACGGTTTGAGAAATGGACTTCGTATGATACCGCAATGGTTGTTGGAAAATTGGTGGAATTTCTATAAATAGGGGGTGGGGCCCAAATGACCTGCCATTGTTACGTGCGAGTTTGATAGAGCTGTCAGAGCTTTTTCTCGATTTCCGGGAGATTTCACCGTTGGTTTTCGATTCAGCGAGTTGCAGGTAACTCTATTTCCCTTAACCTTGTCAATTATGTCTTTTTTGTTTGGCGGCGTGCCCCCGAAGGCCGCGAAATTCCACGTTGACTCTCCAACGTGGAACCGCGCGGGTTTCGGGGCTGAACCCACGATGAACTGCGCGGGTTCTAGGCTCACAGTCGCGATGTTCATCGCGACTGTGAGGTTGGAACCCGCGATGTTCATCGCGAGTTCATGGGGGATAGTCGCGATGTTCATCGCGACTGTCCGGCCAAAATCCGCGATGTTCATCGCGGGTTTTTTCATGGATCCCGCGATGGTCATCGCGGCTTCTTGTGGAAAAGCCGTGATGGTCATCGCGGCTTTTTGTGGAAAAGCCGCGATGGGCATCGCGGCTTTCTGTGTAAAAAGCCGCGATGGGATTTTTCTAAAATTTTTATGCTGGGGCTAAAAATTTCTTCTGTTTTCCTGGCAGGATGTTGAGGAGACCTCAGTCCTCATGGCGGGAGAGGGAGATCGATGGTGATCTTATGTTGAGGATTGAGACTGATGCAGGGGTGAGACAGACTCTGGCTATGAGCGGACTTTTAAAGTTCGCTCAGATCCCGCCTATACGTTCAGTGAGACGGCTCCTGAACAGGCTTGTGCAATGGTGGGTGCCAGCGGAGGGTGCATTCATCATTGGTGGCGAGAGGTTAGAGATCACTCTCACGGATGTTTATTTTTTGACTGGGTTGCCTCGCTTGGGTGAGGTGGGTGATATCATGCCGAGGTTGCCTCCAGGTATAGATATGGAGGACCTTTTACAGACTTTCTGTTCTGATGATGCTGTTTTACAAAACAGCTCTATTAGTCTGCGATCCCTGCATGAGTGGGATATGCGAGCTGTTGGGGCTTGCGTTTTACGGATACTGGGTGTTGCTGCACCACATCGTATGTCTGGGGGGCAGACGATGATGGTGGATTCCGTTCTTCAGGGTACTTATTATGCCTGGGCGCAGATGTTCCTGGCTGGTGTCCGGAGAGATCTGGACAAGGCCATTAGAGAGGGAGGCGAGTTTTGTTATGCCTCGTTTTTATGCTGTTTTTTCTTCGAGCGGGTGCTGACCTTGCGGCCACGGGTACCCATTCGTGCTGGTCTTCCGAGTGAGCCTCATATGATGAGGTGGGGGCAGATGATGCCCCGTGGCGGCAATGGTGTCCGTGGTTACTTCACGGAGGATTTTTATCAGCAGTGGTAGCAGATGCCTCTGGTGATTGAGGACTATCCCTATGCCGGCATGGATTACCGAGGTGACCCAGAGATGCCTCGTGCCCTAGGACAGGCCTGGAGTTTAGACGGTATGTTTGTGTTTTATTTGATATTGTATCATATGCTGTATGATTTATCATTGATGATTATTGTTGTATAGTATGTGATGGCTTACTTGCTTTGTGCAGATGTGGGTCCAGTGCCACCCCCTGACTACGTGGCTCGGCAGGGGCGGGCGATGGTGGTCGCCCATCCACCTATACCTGTACCTCCTCTGCGTGGTGGAGGATTTGTAGCTCGTGGGCGAGGGGTTGGCCCTCGTGATGATGCCATAGATGGTGTCCGACAGACTTTTGCCGAGATCCTAGCTGGGCTTCCCAAGGATGGTTGGAGAGACCTGGATCGGGGTATTTTGCAGGGTTGTTTCGGTGCGTCGCCTGAGTGGCAATCGCTCCTATTGAGGACAACGATGTTCGTGGCGAGGCATAGGGATGATAGACGGGATGATCCGGCAGGGCCGGCTCAGGGGAGGATACGTCTACGGGACGATCCAGCGGGGCCGGCAGAGAGAAGAGTTCGGGCTCGTCATGACCCGGCGGGGCCAGCGGCGGAGGATTCAGAGGAGGATCCAGAGGAGGAGCCTGAGGATCCTCGGGATCTAGCTGTGTAGACGATACTGTATCTGCCCCCAAATGCTGATGAGCATATGGGGAAGCATTTTTTTGTATGACAGATGTATTTTTTGTATATCGAGTGCTGAGGGCACTTATGACATGTTGACTATTTGATGTATATATATATGTGGATATATATTTGGATATATTGTCGTGTATGCACGTGGATGCACCTTTGTCTTTTGTATATGCCTGTGGAGGCACGTGTTATGCACGTAGATGCAGTATGTTTGTTGATTTATGTATGCCTGTGGAGGCACATGTTATGCACGTGGATGCATTATTTGGTTGTTTGTTTTATGCCCGTGGAGGCACATGTGATGCACGTGGATGCATTTTGTTTATTTGTTTTATGCCCGTGGAGGCACATGTTATGCATGTGGATGCATTTTGTTTATTTGTTTTATGCCCGTGGAGGCACATGTTATGCATGTGGATGCATTTTATTTATGGGTATGACATGATGTGATTGGTGTGCCAGTCGAGGACATTGTTGGCCATATTATCTGCTACACTATTGAGGTGTCTTGGGACATGTGTGAATGAAATGGATTCAAACTGTCTAACCATTTGTTTAGTGCACAGGAATTTTCTGAAAAGACAAGGATCGCGTACCTGGTAATCATTATTGAGCTGGGAAACTAGGAGCTGTGAGTCCAAGTAAACGTTGAGGTGACGTATGCTCATTTGGAGAGCAGCGGCCAGGAGACCGGTCACGGCATCGTATTCATCTTGATTATTGGTAGCGGCACCTAAACATACTCCGTCAATGTGAATTCACTCGTGTGAAGGGGAGTATATTACCCAAGCTGCGGAGGCGAGATCGGGAGACCAACGGCTTGCACCATCAGCGAAACCGACATAGCAGAGTGGAAGAGGCTCCATCTGTGGTCATGCAGAGAAAAACAAATATTTAGGTTTTTTGAATTTTTTGTGAACAAAGAAAGTATGCCTATACTAAAATGGACCATGGTGTCCATCAAATTTTCTATGGGTAAAATCGTTTAAGGTACAACCCATTGCGTGGGTTGCGTAGGGGATTTCCTTCTGAATCGGTCAAAATGTATGCCCCCTGCCTGAGGCAGGTGTGTATAATGTAGGGACCTTGCCACATAGACACGAACTTTCCCTTGCCGGTTTTGTCATGAGCTTGATCGTAAGCGAGGACAAGGTCTCCCTCCGAAAAGGTTCTTGGGTGGACGCATTTGTCGTAACTTAGTTTCGATCGTTGTTTAGCTGCTTCCATGTTTTGGATGGTTGTGCGCCGATCTTCATCGGCCTGCTCTAGGAGTAGTAAACGTTGCTCGATCGGGGAAGTGTCCGGTAGGAGCTCAACGGCGATATGTAAGGCTGGGATCTGGCACTCAATAGGGAGGACGGATTCGACACCGTGAACTAAATGGAAAGGGGTAAAACCGGTGGCGGTTTTGGTTGGCGGTTTTGGTTGAGGTGCGGTAGGCCCATAGTGCCAGGAAAAGCATGTGGTGCCAATTGGATTTGTGCTTGTCTACAGTACGTTGGAGAATGGTCTTCAAAATTTTATTGATCGCTTCGACTTGGCCGTTTCCTTGGGGATAGTAAGCGGAAGAGAAATGGTGTTCAAATTTCAACATGGTTGATAATTCCTTCCAGACGGCATCTTCGAAGTGAGAGCCGTGGTCAGAGACTAGTTGCTGTGGTACTCCGAATCGAGCGATAACATGGTTGAAGAAAAACCGTGCTGCAGTGTCGGCTTTGCAATTATAGGTCGGCATGGCTTCTGCCCACTTGGTGAAATAATCTACAGCCACAACGATGTGTTTGTGACCGCCGGCTGACGTGGGGTTGCAGTCGAGAAATTCGATGGCCCATTTGAAGAATGGTCCAACGGTGATGACTCGATGAAGGGGGGCGGGGGGGGTTCTTGCTTTGGGGGCAAATAGTTGGCAGTTCTGGCAATGCTTGACTGCGGTGATGCAATCAGTAAACAATGATGGCCAAAAATAACCTGCCCGAATGATTTTCTGGGCGGTTGCCATGCCGGAGAAATGGCCTCCGCAGGCACCGGTGTGACAATCATTGAGGACTTGTTCTGCTTCATAATGGGATAGGCAACGGCGTAGGAGGGTATCAACGCCACGTCGGTAAAGTACATCCCCTATCAGGAGGTATCGGGGGGCGTGGTGTCGTATGCGACGGCGTCCATCACGATCGATGTGTGGTCGAAATTTTTGCGTACGAAGGTAAGTCAAAATGTCTCCGTACCAAGGGTCGTCAGACGAAATGATGAAGATATGCTCGTCAATCAGGTCCATTTGGATAACGGGTGATGTTGAAGAGGATGGGAGGTCCGTGATGAGGTGAGCAAGCGCGAGGGCTTTAGTGCTTTTGGGAGTTCTGAAAGTGAGGTCATATTCTTGGAGGATAATGACCCATTTAGCAGCACGACCTTGTAGGAGACGCCGGGTAAGGAGATAGACCATGGGGTTGTAGTTGGCCACGACCGTGGTATGACTGAGTAGGATGTAGTGTCGCAATTTTTGTACGGAAAAGACTACAGCTAGGGCTAATCTTTCCTCATATGGGTAATGCAGAGGTGGGCCAGACAAGGTCTGGCTGTCATAATAAATCACATGCTCTCGGTGTGAGGCATCTTCTTGGACCAAAACTCCGGACACAGCATGTTCGGATGCCGAGACATAAAGGGTGAAGTCTCGAGAGAAATCCGGTGGGGATATCAAGGGGGCTTGCGTGAGAGCTTTCTTGAGGTCTTCGAATGCTGTGTCTGCTTGCTCATCCCAAACAAAGGGTATGTGGGTACGGAGTAAGCGTAAGAAACCGTGAACTTTGGTTGCATAGTCAGGAATGAAGCGCCTAAGGAAATTGGATCGCCCCTGTAGACTTTGGAGTTGTCGAAGCGTGTGAGGAGGCGGAAGTTCTAAAATGGCTTTGACTTTCACGGGATCGACAGTGATTCCATCTTGGGAAACAATGAAACCTAATAAGCGGCCTGCTGGGACGCAAAAGACACACTTGTGTGGGTTCAAGTGGATTTTATATTTGCGACAACGCAGGAAAACTTGCCGGAGGTCGTTAAGGTGGTCTGATCATTTTCGGGAACGAGCTGTGAGGTCGTCAAGATAGACTCGCAGGATATGGACCAAGTCGTGAAAGCAATAGGTCATGGCTCGCTGGAAAGTGGCACCAGCATTTTTAAGGCCAAATGGAATGACGCGATAGGCGAAGGTGCCCCATGGGGTGGTGAAGGCAGTCTTGTACTGATCCTCCTTACGGATGTGAATCTGGTTATATCCGGAAAACCCGTCCATGAAGGATAGGACTTCATGGCCCGCACACTCATCAATGAGTTGGTCAATGAATGGCGTGGGGAAATTGTCTTTTGGACAAGCGTGGTTTAAATCTCGGAAGTTAGTGCATACTCTAAGGGTGCCTTGTTTTTTGTTGACGGGAACAGGGTTTGACACCCAAGTGGTGTACGGAATAGGGTAAATGAATCCTGCTTTGCGAAGTTTTTCGACCTCAGCTTTAACAGCGGGGAGCTTGGAAGGGTGAATGGGTCGTTGTTTCTGACGAACAGGGGGTACCTCAGGCCATGTGTCAATGTGGTGTTCAATGATGGCGGGGTCGAGACCAGGCATCTCGGTATAGGACCAGGCAAAGACATCACGGAACTCTTGAAAGAGCTTTTTGTATGCCTGAGTTTCTACTTGAGTGCAAGATGCGCCCAGTGAGATGAACTCAGTTTTCTCGGGTGTTGTGGAAATGTCTATCTGTATAGTGGGGGAAATGTTCGACATGTTCCCTTCTTCAAAGGCATCCGGTGCTGGGATGGGGTCCCTCAACCAATCGACCTTAGTGGGTATGAAATCTTTCGATTCGACCGATAGCTGGTTGGATGAGGTGGGTGTAGATGCTTCCGGGAGGAAGTACGAGCGATGATGCATATCATCCCAAGGGTAGTCGGGTGCAATGAGTGTCTCCAAAATTTGCTCATCAGTATTGAAGTAGTCAGACCATAAATCAAGGGGTTCTGGTTTGAAGGTTGTTGAAATCATATATATTGTATTGACTTCTTCCGATGAGGATGATGGCGGGGGGTGGATCTCCTCGATGAGGGGAGGAGATATCTCTAAGTCGACGTTGTTTAACTCGTACAACGCTGCTCTATAGTCAGGTAGATCAGGACAATGGTGAGAGTAGTGGCCGTAAACACTGCATATAGCACAAGGATGGTTGGTGCGCAGTGATTTGTCGCGAGGCTGTAGAGGTGGCTCTAATCTAACTACTGGGATGCTGATGTCATCGTCCAACATATTCATATGCTCTTGGAGTGCTGGTAAGTGTGGGCATTGATGAGTTGGATGGCCTATCTCATCGCACAATGAGCATTTAGGGGGAGCTCGAAACACCGGTGGGGGTTTAACTGCCTTAGGAGGTGGTATAGCAGTGTATGGTTGTGGACCTCTGCCCCCAGTGGGCTTGATAGGAGGGGGAGGATTCGTTGACGACGAAGGGATTGCGACACCAGGAGGAGGTTGATTTGTGGTAACAATAGGTTGTACTAGTTGGAGGATGACGTTTGGTGTCGGCGATCGAACGGGAGGCAGAATATACCACACGGGTAATCCCAATGTTAACCCGGGTAGACTAAGGGTAGCCATAACCGGGGTGCTTACTACACCCGAAGGAGGAAACAGGAAGGGGATGGTGTGGATGGGTGTAACACCAATGTGACTGGGGATCAATGGTGGTTGACTACCGGATGTTTGTGTATTCTGTGAAAGAGTACAGAGGTTTGCGACTTGGGTCTCCGGTGACGGTGGTGGAATGGCCTGGAATGTAGAGGTCATTGGTGTATCTGAATAAAGTCCGAGTCCCAAAGAAGAGACAAAGGAGGTAGTTGCACTAGAAGTTGGTTGTTCAATCATGGGAAGAACATTTTCGGGTGCTGCGGGGGCATTGGGATCATAGTATGTGAGTTGGTCAATTTTGACCACGCGTCCCTCGTGGGGGAACATCATGGTGCGAAAAACGGATGAGGCGACCGCTTTCATGGCATACATGTAACTGCGGCCGAGTAAAAGGTTATAATCGAGCTGGGCATTAATGACCTCTATGTCAATGAGCACAGTTTTCCCACCTAATTGGACGGGGACCTTGGGTAGTAAACCTTGAGGTTGAGCTGACCGACCGTCGTAGGCCCGCAATGCAGTGGTGGATTGCTGGAGAGTAGGGGATCCCAACTTCTGCCAAACAAATGTGGACATGACGCATGTGGAGGCACCCTCGTCGATGATACATCGATGGATGACAAGATTCCGGATAGAAACGAAAACTTGGACTGCTATGGTGGAAGGCAGACGTGGTTCAGACTGGTCTAAATCAAAGGTCATCAATTTCGAATCATTTGGGTCAATCGCCCCAATGGAAGAAAGTAAAGTCTTGCGCTGAGTAGGACAGTTTTTCAAGACTTCTAACGCAGACATGGCTGCGGGAGATTGAGCTAAGTCATCTACGATGTTGTAATTTGACGCAGCCCATGCATTGGGGTTGTTGTTGATACGGTGGAGTGGGAAACGAGGTGCTTTAGATGCGCCATCAAGTGGAAGAGGTGGTATCCGTAACAGCTGATCGGTGGGATGAGCGTTAGTATCCTTGTCGGTGGGGGGGGATTCGGAGGTAGGGCCATACTGGTTCCGGTGGGTTTGGATATTGACGTCGGCAGTGGACATCATCAATAAGTGGTGAGTCCCTGAATCAAACATGGGTTGATCAGGAGCGGCGTAAGTGATTTGCTGTGGTTGTACGTTGCCCTGTGGGGGGGCTAACGGCTGAGTGTTCACCACCCCTTGTGTTGGAAAAGGGTTTTGTAGCACCAAAGGCTGTTGTTGAGGTGGTGGAGGGTTGGGTGGCAGCTGAGGAGCCGCCTGCCCTTGATGATGGGCGTCATCTGTCCATAGTTGTCGAGCTCGCTCCAGATGTGGGAAAGCGTGGGTATAGTGGCCATAGACACCGCAAATGGAACAAGGATGGTTTGTTCGTAAATTAGCATTTTTGGCTTGCTTAGGTGGCCGATCAGGATTCTGATGAGCAGGCGCCGCGTTATTGTTTTGCGGGGGGTGGTTAGGTTGTGGAGCTTGGTTATGGTTTTGGTTGTTTCCACGGTTACGTCCTCTTCTGCGGTTTGGTTTCCCACCCTGGTTGCGTTGGTTATTTTGGTATTGGGGTTGATGTTGTTGTGCGTACACATGCCCTTGAGCATTGGGGGGATTCTGGGGAGCCGCAGGTGCGGGAGCAGGAAGTACGAGCGATGATGCATATCATCCCAAGGGTAGTCGGGTGCAATGAGTGTCTCCAAAATTTGCTCATCAGTATTGAAGTAGTCAGACCATAAATCAAGGGGTTCTGGTTTGAAGGTTGTTGAAATCATATATATTGTATTGACTTCTTCCGATGAGGATGATGGCGGGGGGTGGATCTCCTCGATGAGGGGAGGAGATATCTCTAAGTCGACGTTGTTTAACTCGTACAACGCTGCTCTATAGTCAGGTAGATCAGGACAATGGTGAGAGTAGTGGCCGTAAACACTGCATATAGCACAAGGATGGTTGGTGCGCAGTGATTTGTCGCGAGGCTGTAGAGGTGGCTCTAATCTAACTACTGGGATGCTGATGTCATCGTCCAACATACTCATATGCTCTTGGAGTGCTGGTAAGTGTGGGCATTGATGAGTTGGATGGCCTATCTCATCGCACAATGAGCATTTAGGGGGAGCTCGAAACACCGGTGGGGGTTTAACTGCCTTAGGAGGTGGTATAGCAGTGTATGGTTGTGGACCTCTGCCCCCAGTGGGCTTGATAGGAGGGGGAGGATTCGTTGACGACGAAGGGATTGCGACACCAGGAGGAGGTTGATTTGTGGTAACAATAGGTTGTACTAGTTGGAGGATGACGTTTGGTGTCGGCGATCGAACGGGAGGCAGAATATACCACACGGGTAATCCCAATGTTAACCCGGGTAGACTAAGGGTAGCCATAACCGGGGTGCTTACTACACCCGAAGGAGGAAACAGGAAGGGGATGGTGTGGATGGGTGTAACACCAATGTGACTGGGGATCAATGGTGGTTGACTACCGGATGTTTGTGTATTCTGTGAAAGAGTACAGAGGTTTGCGACTTGGGTCTCCGGTGACGGTGGTGGAATGGCCTGGAATGTAGAGGTCATTGGTGTATCTGAATAAAGTCCGAGTCCCAAAGAAGAGACAAAGGAGGTAGTTGCACTAGAAGTTGGTTGTTCAATCATGGGAAGAACATTTTCGGGTGCTGCGGGGGCATTGGGATCATAGTATGTGAGTTGGTCAATTTTGACCACGCGTCCCTCGTGGGGGAACATCATGGTGCAAAAAACGGATGAGGCGACCGCTTTCATGGCATACATGTAACTGCGGCCGAGTAAAAGGTTATAATCGAGCTGGGCATTAATGACCTCTATGTCAATGAGCACAGTTTTCCCACCTAATTGGACGGGGACCTTGGGTAGTAAACCTTGAGGTTGAGCTGACCGACCGTCGTAGGCCCGCAATGCAGTGGTGGATTGCTGGAGAGTAGGGGATCCCAACTTCTGCCAAACAAATGTGGACATGACGCATGTGGAGGCACCCTCGTCGATGATACATCGATGGATGACAAGATTCCGGATAGAAACGAAAACTTGGACTGCTATGGTGGAAGGCAGACGTGGTTCAGACTGGTCTAAATCAAAGGTCATCAATTTCGAATCATTTGGGTCAATCGCCCCAATGGAAGAAAGTAAAGTCTTGCGCTGAGTAGGACAGTTTTTCAAGACTTCTAACGCAGACATGGCTGCGGGAGATTGAGCTAAGTCATCTACGATGTTGTAATTTGACGCAGCCCATGCATTGGGGTTGTTGTTGATACGGTGGAGTGGGAAACGAGGTGCTTTAGATGCGCCATCAAGTGGAAGAGGTGGTATCCGTAACAGCTGATCGGTGGGATGAGCGTTAGTATCCTTGTCGGTGGGGGGGGATTCGGAGGTAGGGCCATACTGGTTCCGGTGGGTTTGGATATTGACGTCGGCAGTGGACATCATCAATAAGTGGTGAGTCCCTGAATCAAACATGGGTTGATCAGGAGCGGCGTAAGTGATTTGCTGTGGTTGTACGTTGCCCTGTGGGGGGGCTAACGGCTGAGTGTTCACCACCCCTTGTGTTGGAAAAGGGTTTTGTAGCACCAAAGGCTGTTGTTGAGGTGGTGGAGGGTTGGGTGGCGGCTGAGGAGCCGCCTGCCCTTGATGATGGGCGTCATCTGTCCATAGTTGTCGAGCTCGCTCCAGATGTGGGAAAGCGTGGGTATAGTGGCCATAGACACCGCAAATGGAACAAGGATGGTTTGTTCGTAAATTAGCATTTTTGGCTTGCTTAGGTGGCCGATCAGGATTCTGATGAGCAGGCGCCGCGTTATTGTTTTGCGGGGGGTGGTTAGGTTGTGGAGCTTGGTTATGGTTTTGGTTGTTTCCACAGTTACGTCCTCTTCCGCGGTTTGGTTTCCCACCCTGGTTGCGTTGGTTATTTTGGTATTGGGGTTGATGTTGTTGTGCGTACACATGCCCTTGAGCATTGGGGGGATTCTGGGGAGCCGCAGGTGCGGGAGCAGGTTGCGGTGGGTAGTATGCAGGTGGAGCTGGAGGTGGTCCAGCTGCATGTTGGGGTTGTTGGTACCCTTGAGCTGTTGGAGGTGCGAGGTTAGCTGGTGCAACCGGTTGTGGTTAATGCATCTGCTGTTGTGGGAACTGCATGGGGGTATGTGTGGTAGGTTGAGTATAGTATGTAGGAGCTACATATGCTGATGGCGCTTGCCCATAGCAATGTTGTGGACAAGAGGGTCCATGAATGTGATGGATCTGGTTTGTTGGAGCATAAGAAGTAATCGCTCCGGAACTGGATGTAGCCCTAGAGAGGTCTGGGGCTGGCATGGTGCTCACCATGCTGAAAGTTTTAGCTTGGGGTGTGATTTGGCCAATAATGCCATCGGCGGCATGAGATGCCCCCGGCGCGTCGCTGCGTGAAGAGTCGCATCGTGGGGCGTCTGGTATGATTGTGTATAGATAACCCGACTGGGCGTAGATGAGATCAAACTGTTGGGCTTTGACGATGGCCTCTTCTTCAGACTGGGGTCTTTCAGATGCCACATCCTTCGCGATGAGTGGGAGGAGGGATTTTAGAAACCAATCTAAAAAGATACGGTCGTCTAACTTAATTTTGCAGAGGCTCCGGCATCGACGCCACTCATGAATATGGTCAGTGATGTGGGTTGCCGTATTCTGTCTGCAAGACAGTAGGATCTCGACGCCCGCATCATAGCGGACAGGTAACTGAAAGAACTGTAGAAAGGTCGAGGCTAGGGAGGTAAAAGTGGCATGCGTCCCATGGGGCTGCTCGATATACCACTTGGCTGCAGAGCCAGTGAAAGTGCGCTGTAACAGACGGAGGTGGACAGAGTCGTCCACTATGGAGTTGGAGGAACACCATAGATGGAAGGACATGGGGTCCAGTAGCGCCTAAAGGTATGCTAGGTGTGGAGGGTATGTGCCCTCCAATAGGTGTAGTCTGGTGTGGGCCAGCGCCTCCAAGTGCAACATGGGTTACACTTGGGTTAGGAATAGGAGTGGGGATTCCTGGGATAGGGTTTGTGGGAACCAGAGGGGGTGTGACCCCTATGTTGGGCATACCCATAGCAGGTGGTGGCCCTGTGTTGGGAATTCCTATAACAGGAGGTGGCCCTGTGTTGGGCATTCCTAAATGTGGAGTGTTGCCCATATTGAGCATACCCAGGGGGGTGGTTGTTGCCATGGACGACACTGTAGTAGAAGGGTCTGTATACGTCTCTCCTATGGTGTTGGTAAAGAGTGGATCAAATGGTGTTCCAGCCATAATGGTGGTTGGTGGTAACTCTGTGGGGTTTTCAGATTCTACCTCCAAATCAAATGTGAAGTGAGGTGTGTCAGAATCGAATGAGTGTCCAGCTGATTGACGATGTGTCGAATCAAGGGATAAGGCTCTGCGTCCATGACGTGGAGAGCCAAGTGGACTAAACTCTGGGAGTTCGCCCTGTAGACGATGAGAGCATCTAAAATTCTCAATGGTGAGAATTAGGTTTTTTTTTGAAAAAATGTGTTTAAGTATCAGGTGGTGATATATATATAAAAGACTCAAAACCCTAATGCAACCAAGGGTGCAAGAAGGGGAGTGAAAAAGAAGGCTCTCAGGCCAAAAATCAACCTCAGAAAAGGCACTTATTCTAGCAGCTGTGCTACAATAAGTGGAGGAAAGCAACAAATGGTCAGAGTACCAACATGCAAACGGCTTCTAGAAAAAATAGGTGTAACTAGACCAAAGGTGGGTTGAATCATGCAAACACCTAACTAAAAGTATTGTGACTCAAACAATCGATATCCTCTGCAAGGTGATGAAATCCAAGTCAGACAATATGATTGTTGAGACAACGGCTAGATATCCCCCTACCGAGAGGGACACCGGGTAATCAATCCTAAAGACAGGCTACTAGGATACTCCGTTCATGACGCGTCGAGAAAAGGTAAATCTGTCATTTGGTCCTTTGATCACAATATCCCAATACAGGGATATCCCGAGAACTGTGAATGGTAGCCCTTCGGTTACTGAATGGATTTCGGTATTCCACTCAGGCTTCCGGAACCATCCTCGCGACTTCAACCCTCCTAAGGGAGAGGCCTTCCCAGAAACCGGTTGTGACCGCGCCAAAAAGTACTAAGAGATTTTAGCTCCCTAATTGGACAACTTCTATGTCTCAGATGTAAGAACTGAGGGGTGTTATTGGAACACCTATCCCCCCAATACTACCTAGCTACAAGAATTCTTTTAGTGTTCCCCAAGTGGGGTTAAAAGTGTGTTGAAATTAGGGTACGTTTTAAGGCTTAATTCAATTAAGTGATCGAGTGAGTGCACGTGAGGTATTGTAAACTGAACTTGAAAAAATTAAATGCTTTACAGGAAATTTTCAAAAAATAAAGGATTTTTCGAAAATAAAAAGCAAATATTTATGACTTTTTCAAATAAATGGGAATTAAATTGCTTTGCAAATATCAACTCAAAAAACAAAGAATCTTTTGATTTCTGAAAGCAAATAATAGACTTCTTTAAAAGAAATAAATGGATTTCTTCGTTCAAGAAAAATTGCTAAGGGCAAGATTTTAAAGAAGTAAACAGGAAAAAATTTGAATCTAGATGAAAATGCAAAATGAGTCTTTCTTTCACTTTCTTGAAAATTTTTAAAAAGATTTCTAGATATGCACTTTAAATAGTAAAATTTTTTTCAAAGCTGTCAAATATGCAGAATTTAATACTGTAAAAAATGTGCTATGGGCAGAAAGTACAATAATTTTTTTTTTTCAAAATCGGGATGGCCGAATGAAAAATTCAGCCGCGCGGGTTTTGACAGAAAAACCGCGATGGACCGCGCAGGTTTTGGTCGCACAGTCGCGCTGGACTGCGCGGATTTTGGCCGCACAGTCGTGATGGACCGCGCGGGTTTTAGCCGCATAGTCGCGATGGGCAGCGCGGAAATTGGCCGCGAAGCCGCGGTGTGCAGCGCGGAAAAACGCAGAAAAGTCGAGATGGACCACGCGACTTTCTAGCAAAAATCCGCGATGGGCCGCGCGGAAAAACGCAGAAAAGTCCCGATGGACCGCGTGAATGTCTGGCAAAAAGCCGCGAGGCGGAAGCTGTGCATGGAAACCGAGAAACGAACCCGAAAATTGAAAATTTCGGGCTGTTAATGGCAATTTATGGGGCCAAAAACTAGAGCAGCAATAGATCTGCTGTCTAGGATGGCAGATCTATGGATCTAAAGGTTAAAAACTGCTAAAAAACAAAGATTGAAAGAAAAATTGAGATCTATAGTTCAAACCAAAGCGGAGTCGCCAAAAACTATTGGCCCGATTTTGCAACCAGGCTTAGTGCTATGGGCACCTGCTAACTAGTAGCAGCAGTTTCAATGGAAATAAATAACAATAAACTAATTAAACAAGACTAACCATGGATCTAAGCAAAGATATTAAGCAAATAACAAAAATAATTTAAAATCAAGAACAAGATAATGTAAAATAATGAATTTGTATTGAAAGAATGGGGCAAGCAAGTGCTTGCGGAATTAATACCTCTAATGATGAGGTTGAATGGCTCCAAGGATGAGCAACTCCAATCTCCAATGGTCTCTTCTCCAATGTGGTTTGCAATGGCTAAAATGCTCAAGGGAGATTTCAGCAGCATAAGGATGAGATAATGGATGGATATGAAATGAGGAGCCCCTACCACCTTTTTATAGGTTTTGGTGGTGGGGAATACCATTTGTGGTTTTGTGGAAACCAAATGGTATTGACCAACTGTTAACACCCAAAAAGTGCTCACTAGCTCATTTACCACATTATATGGCTCATTTGTCCATTTTCCTACCATATTTCCATTAAAATCCTAAAAAATCCCATTAAAAAGCCTCCAAAAGGCTTAAAATGCCTCCAAAAGGCCACAAAACCATCAAAATAGCCTAAAAAAGGCTAAAAAAACCCCCTTTTCCTCCAAAAATAGCAAAAATCCCCTAAAAAGGGAATAAAAATATAAAATAATGAGGAAAAGGAGGAAAAAACCCTATACAGCTGCCCAAAACCATGTGTTTCCTAAAACCATGGGTCAGCACTCCACCACCAAAAAACTATAAATAGGTGATGGAGATCCCTTATTCCATATCCACAATCACAAGCACCCTTACTCTGCCAAAATCTCTCTCGAAACCCTAGTTCACCTTTGAACTATTTTCACCTTGAGAGCCACCTTTGGCCCATTCCCAACATTGGAGAAGGAGAAGGAGCATTCTTGAAGCTTGGAGCATCCTCTTGGACACTGCAAAGGGCTTCACCAACCTTGACACTCAAGGTAACATCAATACAAAGACATTCTTTCATTTTGGTGTTTATGCTTCATGCTTGTATTAGAAATAATTTAATGTTTTGTTTATTGCATAATTAGTTTAATATACTGAACTGCTACTAAGGAGTCCATTTTCCTTAGTAGGTGCTCATTGGCACAAGCTAGGGGTAAAACCCTAGCTACAGTTTTGGCGACTCCCCTAGTTTTCGAATTTCTGGTTTCCGTTTTTAAATTTTTTCTTTCGGCTGTCCCTTTCGGCCGCTGCATACCGCGTCTTTTTCCTCTGCAGTCGCGTCCCGACCGCGCCTTTCAGGCCTTTACCCGCGATCCGACCGTGGCTCTCAGACTGCTTCCGACGCTCTGCCGGCGGATTCAAGTCTGTTACCTGCGATTCGACCGTGGCTAATCAGCCTGTTTGCCGCGATCTGACTGCGCCTGTCGGCCTTTTTCCTGCGTCGCGACTGCGGCTTCCTGCCTCTTTCGCGCGTCCCGACTGCGCCTGTTAGCCATTTTGCCGCGACCCGACTATGTCTTTTTCCAGTTTTCCTGCGTCCCGACTGCCACTGTTGGCCCGATAGCCGCGACCCGACTGTGCCTTTTCCCCTGTTTCCTGCGTCCCGACTGCAACTATTGGCCCGATAGCCGCGACCTGACCGCCGCTGTTTCATTCAAACCCGCGGTCGGCCTGTTCTGACCCGCCACAGACCCGCGGTCTGATTTCTGCTCTTTTTCTGTTTTTGAGCCCAGCCCCTCTTGCTGCAATATTTTCTGCATTTGAACAGCCCTCTGTCCCACCTGCAGCCTACTTCCTTACAGCCTTTCTGCAACATAATTTCTGTTCCTTTTACAGAATCTTTTTAAAATTTCAGTATTTTTATTTCAGAAAATTTTGCAAATTAAAAGAATCAATTTCAGCATTATTGATAGATTGGAAGTTGCCCTCCCTTGTGGCACTTCTGTTTTTGGGTTCAACACCTCACGAGCACACACTCTGTCACATTAAATCAAGTGAGCCTTAAAAAGTACCTAACTAAACCAACATTCTAACCCCACTTGGGGAACACAAAAGAATCATTGTAGTTAGGTAGGATCAGGGGGATAGGCTTCCAATAACACCCCTTGGTTATTTCACTTGAGACATAGTTGTTGTCCAAATAGGGAACCAAAATCCCCTAGTACTTTTTGGCACGGTCACGACCAGTTTATCAGAGGGCCTCTCCCTTAGGAGGGTTGAAGTCGGGAGACTGGTTCCGGAGGCCTGAGTGGAATACCGCACTCCATTCAGTAACCGAAGGGCTACCTTTTGCGGTTCGCGGGATATCCCTGTATAGGGGTATTGCGGTCAACGAACTAAACGGCAGATTCACCTTTCTGGACGTGTCATGAACGGGGTATCTTAGTTGCCATTCTTCTAGGATTGACTACCCGGTGTCCCTCCCGGTAGGGGGATATCATAGCCACTTGGCTTTCCTACTCATATTGTCTGACTTGGATTTCATCACCTTGCAGAGGATATGTTTAGTTGAGTCAGAATACTTTTAGTTAGGTGTTTGCATGCTCCTCTACCTCCCTTTGGTCTAGTGAGTCCACCATTTTTCTTTTTTAGGAAACCTGCTGCTTGTTGGTATTGTGACCATCTTTGTTGTTACTCCACCTATTGTAGCACAGCTGTTGCAGTGGGTGTTTTGAGTTGGTTGTTGGCCTGAGTGCCTTGCTTTTTAGCTCTCCTTCTGCACACTCGGTGGCATTAGGATTTTTTGAGCTGTTTTTATACTCACCTCAACCCACAGAGATTTAGACACCATCTGTCACCATTGAGTCCCCGAGACACTCTCGGCGCCTCAGGGGCGAGCCCCCACAGCACGGTTCTCTTGACACCACATGTCGTAGATTCTGATCATTATCCGTTGATACCACTCATCACAGATCTAGAGCCTTGTCACTTGACTCCACTCGTCAGCGACGTAGGTCTCCGTCACCAGATAGTGACGCACCTTACTTTACCTCTGATTCTGACGAAGAGTCTGAGAACCCTATTTATACTGCCCCTACTAGCCCCATGGCTGGTACGACTTCCACTCCATTTGTCATAGGGACCATTGGTGGCACATCCACCACTACACCAGTTACCACACCTGTTTTTGGTATGCCCTCCATGGGGCAACCATCTACCGTTCCCCTCACGGTACCTATTCCCACAGCGGGAATACCTATCCCCACTACATCAGTGGCTCACACTACCCATGGTGGTGCTGGACCATCCTCCACTACCTCAGTTCCCCCACTTGGGGGCACTGGCCCCAACTTGGTCCACAGCACTACTGTGTCACAGCCTTCTTCCAGTTTGCCGTTCATGGCTAGCCTCAACCTACCTGACCTGGCCAGATTGACCAACGATCCTATTCGACACGACCCTATGTGGCCTCATATGCCTACCAAACTACCCTCTGACATCCCTAAATTCGAGGGTAAGGCCGGTGAGGACCCACAGAACCACATCATGTCTTTCCACCTATGGTGTTCCTCTAACTCCATAGTGGACGACTCTGTTCGCCTCCGTCTCTTACAGCGCACCTTTACTGGCTCTGCAGCCAAGTGGTATATTGAGCAGCCTCATGGGACCCACGCCACCTTTTCTTCCCTGGCCTCGACCTTCCTGCAGTTCTTCCAGTTGCCAGTCTGCTATGACGCGGGCGTTGAGATCCTTCTATCTTGTAGACAAAACACGGCTACCCATATCACGGACCACATCCATGAGTGGCGTAGACGCCGTAGCTTATGCAAGATTAAACTAGATGACCGTATCTTCCTCGATTGGTTCCTCAAGTCCCTGCTTCCCGTCATTGCTAAGGATGTAGCTTCAGAAAGACCCCAGTCTGAAGAAGAGGCCATCCTTAAGGCACAGCAGTTCGACCTCATTTACGCCCAATCGGGTTACCTTTATACCATTATACCTGACGCCCCTCGCGGCGAGTCCTCCCATCATGATGCGCCGGGGGCATCCCACGCTGCAGATGGTATCATTGGCCATGTTTCTTCGCATCCCCAACCATTTTCTATAGCACGTCCTACCCCTGGCCCCGACCCGTCGCGGGCTACTTCACAGTCTGGAGCAACCAACTCATATGCTCCCATGACACATCACCATTCCCATGGGCCCTCATGTCCACCACAGTGCTTCGGGTATGCGACTCCTGCTTATGCTCCTCCAGTCGCCCCTCAGCCTTACTACCATCAGCAGGCTGCCTCCGCTCCTGCGCCTCCACAAGCCCCACCCGCTTATTATCCGCCCCAGGCAGCCCCTGCGGCACAACCACAACCTGCTCCGCAGTCCTATCAGCAACACCCTCAAGTTGCTGCACCTGCTCAGCCTCAACCTACATATCATCCTCCGCAGCCTGCCCCTGAACCTGCGCAACCTCAAAATCCACCTGCTGCCCAAGGGCAAGTTTACGCCCAACATAACCCGCAGCCAAACCAGAATAACCAACGTAACCAGGGCCAACAGAACCGCGGCAAAGGCCGTAATCGGGGAAATAACCAACCTGCAGACCAAGCTGGTCAACCGGCTAATCCCCCCGACAACAATAATGCGGCCCCCGCTAATCAAAACCCTGATCGCCCGCCCAAGCAGGCCAAAAACCCCAATCTGCGAACGAACCACCCTTGTTCTATTTGCGGGGTCTATGGACATTACACCCATGCTTGCCCACACTTGGAGCGAGCTCGGCAGCTTTGGGTTGACGAGGCCCATCGCCAAGGGCATGCGGCTCCCCAAGCACCGCCCAACCCCCCCCAACCTCAGCAACCCCCTTTGGTGCTGCAAAACCCCTTACCGACCCAAGGCGTGGTGAACACTCAGCCGTTGGCCCCTCAAGCTAACGTGCAACCCCAACAACAACAGATCACCTACGCTGCTCCTGATCAACCCATGTTCGACTCAGGTACCCACCACTTACTGATGATGTCATCTGCTGACGTCAACCTACAGACCCGTCGGAACCAATATGGCTCCACCTCTGAAGCCACTCCCACGGATAAACCTACTAACGCTCATCCCACCGATCAGGCGTTACGTATACCTCCGCCTCCCATAGACGGCGCCGCGAAAGCACCTCGTTTTCCACTTCGCCGAATCAACAATAACCCTAACGCGTGTGCTGCGTCAAACTACAACATCGTAGACGACCTAGCCCAATCTCCCGCAGCCATGTCTGCGTTGGAAGTCTTGAAGAACTGCCCTTCCCAGTGCAAGACTTTACTTTCCGCCATCGGGGGGATTGACCCAACTGATTCACATTTGATGGCGTTTGATTTAGACCAGTCTGAACCACGCCTACCTTCCAGCTTAGCCTTCCAAGTTACAGTCTCCGTTAGGAATCTTGTTATCCATCGGTGCATCATCGATGAGGGTGCTTCCACATGCGTTATGTCTACATTTGTATGGCAGAAGCTAGGATCCCCTCCTCTCCAGCAGTCCACCACTGCGTTACGTGCCTACGACGGTCGTTCGGCCCAGCCCCAAGGCCTCCTGCCCAACGTTCCTGTCCAGTTAGGTGGTAAAACAGTTCTTATTGATATAGAGGTAATCAACGCCCAATTGGATTACAACCTTCTACTTGGCCGCAGCTACATGTATGCCATGCGGGCGGTTGCCTCTTCTGTCTTTCGCACCATGATGTTCCCCCATGAAGGACGCGTGGTTAAGATTGACCAGCTCACCTACTATGATCCCAGTGCTCCAGCGGCACCGGAAAATGTTCTCCCCATGGTTGAACAACCTGTTTCTCCTGCCTCCACCTCATTTGTTTCTTCTACGGGGCCTGGAGTCTACTCAGACGCGCCGATGACCTCCACCTTTCAATCCATTCCTCCGCCATCATCTACGCCCGAAATGTCTGACTTATGTACCTTGTCCCATGACATCCTACCACCTAACAATCAACCATCCTTGTTGCCTAAACCACCATTGGTACCTAGTCACATTGGTGTTACACCGATCCATACGATCCCCTTCCTAGTTCCTCCAGCAGGAGTAGTAAGCGCCCCGGTCATGGCTACCCTTAGCCTCCCTGGGTTAACATTGGGATTACCTGTATGGTATCTTTCGCCTCCCGTTCGCCCACCGACACCAGATGTCGTCCTCCAGCCGGTGCAACCCATGGCTACTACCACTCAGCCACCTCCCGGTGTCTCTACCTCTTCGTCCTCCACGACACCTCCTCCTCCTCCTCCACCCACTGGGGGCAGAGGTCCACAACCTTACACTGCTGTCCCACCTCCCAAGACAGTCAAGAACCCTCCAGTGTTTCGTGCTCCTCCCAAATGCTCGCTGTGTGACGAGTTGGGCCATGCGACCCACCAATGCCCACAGTTACCTGCATTACAGAAGCACATGCAAATGCTCGACGATGACCCCAACATCCCAACTGTCGAACTCAACCCTACTCCTAAGCCTAAAGATAAGTCCCTACGTACCAACCACTCATGCGCCATCTGCGGTATTTACGGGCACTATTCACATCATTGTCCCGATCTCCCGGATTATAGAGCGGCTCTTTACGAGATGAACAATCTGGACCTTGAGACGGCACCACCTACCATTGAGGAGATCTACCCCCCGGTCTCTCCCCCTTCTGAAGAGGTTAATATCATCTACATGATCTCTTCACCCAACACTTCCACTACCCCCTCGTCAACCGATTTGACGACACAGACTTTCCGTACTGATGAGGAGATTCTTGAGGCCCTAACTGCCCCGGATTATCCTTGGGATGATATGCACCACCGTTCCTATTTCATCCCAGAAGCGTCTTCCTCTAGCACCGCTACCCAATACGCGGTCGAATCCAAAGACTTCCTCCCCACCAAGGTCGACTGGTTCAAGGACCCTATTCCTGCTCCTGATGCCTTCGAGGAAGGTAACATGGCCAACATCTCACCTGTCATCCAAGTTGATATTGCTGCTCCAGGACATGCCCCTGAACTCATTACTTTAGGAGCATTCTGCAGTAAACAAGAGATTGAGGACTACATAAACCTTTTCAAAGAATTCCGTGATGTCTTTTCCTGGTCCTATACCGAAATGCTCGGGCTTGACCCCACCATTATAGAGCACCACCTTGACACCTCTGAGTCAAGGGGCATAATAGATTCCCTCGACCCTGGGATAGGGGGCATGATCAATCATTTTGAACCTTCCCCATCACATCTATCTCAGCACGTCAATGAACCCATTGTTCAAACCCACACATATGTGATCCATAATCACAAACCCCATGCACATAGCATGGGGAAAAGTCATTAACCCTGCTCACTTTTTCACATTTGTGATCTCAACCATTTTTTGAGGTCACATATCACTTGTAGATTTGATTTGATATGCATAGTTCTTTCCTTTGACCATTTCGGAGTCTTTATGACCTCCGTTGTTCGCACCATTTGCACTGTCGGATTCATATTTCCATGCCCGTGATGATGCTTGAGATCATTTCTCGCTCTCACCAGGACCAATATCAACATTGTGTCCAGACGCCACTAGTCGCCTCGGTTTGCGTGCCACATCGGTCGTTCTCCATTTTTCACATATTTTATATCGTCGGATTCATTTTTCCGAGCTCGTGATGATGCTTGAGATCATTTCTCGCTCTCACTTGGTACAATTTCAACATTGTGTCCCGACACCTTGCTGCCTCGGTTTGCGTGCCACATCGGCCGCCATCGGATTGTTCCACATTTTTACATGAGCCATTCACTCCTGTCATACTGCAACCGTTTCGTTATTTTGCCACCATTTCAACTACCCCACAAGGAGGTCCATCAGTGTTCCCACCTACCCTCGTTCCTGGTCATCATTACTAAACCTTGATTGAACACTTCCTCCTTGCCTGGCCATTCCTTTTGTTCGGTATAATTTTATCCCTTTTTCGGGCCGGACAAGTCCTTTACGAAAAAGGCACTTAGGGAGTTTCCGTTAAGCTCTTTTCTGACTCCTAAAAGAATGAAAAGATCGCCGAGCAATCTTGCTTCCTTTCATGCTCGTTAAAGTACCTGAAAGGGCGTCTATCTGGTATAAGTTTAACCCTTTTCCGGACCTGGTAGACTAATTACGAAAAAGGAATACTCTAGTCACACCGGCTAGAAGAGTTCTTCATTGCATCCTTTTATGCTTCTTTGGGCCTTGGAGACTAAATCTACGAAAAAGCAACCCCCTGGAGTCTTCTTACTTGCTTTCAGACTCTCTAAAATTGAAAGCAACCATGAGCATGCACTGTCCTGGGCTCGTTAAATCCACACGACAGTACCATTCCATAACTTCAGAGTCTTCTTATCGCTTTCAGACTCCTTAAAATTGAAAGCAACCACGAGCATGAACTGTCCTGGGCTCGTAAAATCCACACGACAGTACCATTTTAGACACACTTCTTCTAGTTCCTTAACCCATGAAGAAGTTTTCCCCCGTGCCTCTTGGCACTTTGATCTATCATCTCGGCAGCACCCCCAATCAGGTCGCCTTTGTTCAGAGTATTCTGCAGTCTCCTGCCATTTTATACCAGCTTGAGTCTCCCTCAACCAGTTATCCTCCCAGATCCATTACAGCTATGATCCCTTTCCCCTCAGTTCGTTTCATATGCTGCCAGATCATTCCCATTATCATACTCTGAACAAAGGAAGTTTGAGTCCACCCACTCTACTTGCCCAGTTATCCACCCACTGTTTATCAGTCCTGCCATCAGCACTATCACATTTCGGTCTTGTACCTCGCGCTCCCGTCAAGGAAACATCATTGCCTTGATAGTTGCAGGTCTCCCTCTGTCGACGACAGCTCCTCTATTCCAGAGGATAGGCCTAGAGGTCCCTACGCCTTGGACTTATCACCATCTGTGGTAAGTGCCTACGGATCATTCTGAGAGGAGACATCATTGCCTCTCCGAGTGGTTGTTCCTCACATGCTCGACTTCAGCACCTTGATCGCATCGTTGAGGATCGCGTAGGATTATATCCCATCAGTTTTTAGTCGAAGACCCCGGATTTCCCCTGACTCTAGCACATTGGTGAGTCACTTCGGAACGCCCAGTTGTATGTTCCCGTGGATGTCCGGGCTGCGTTGGCGTTTGTATTCGGAAGCCATCCAGTTCCATGCTTCCTTGAGTACCCAGTTTCAGTTCCAGTTCAGTGTACCATGGAGAGTTTGACCCCAGTCACTATGATCCAGCAGCTCATCAGTTCCTTTGGTACCACACTCAGTAGCACTGTTGATTGTTCCAGTGCACCAGTTCTGCAGTTCACACATGATACGCTCAGCAGTATGTCCCAGATTTGTGTCCCCTCTGGACTCTTATGATGTACACAGTGGTCATGTATCTTACAGGTCCCCTTTTTTGGGCCTCCCAGTTATATTTATGTATCTTGATACGAGCATGGGTATGCCCGCCTCGTCCATATATTGAGATTATTCCTCAGTCAGTATTTGAGGTCATGTATATTTCAGGTCCCCATCTTTTTGGACCCCATTGTTGTTATTATGTTATATCCTGATACGAGCATGGGAATGCCCGCCTCGTCCATATGATCAGATGATTCCTCATCCTTTATTGAGGTTATGTACTTTTAGTTCTTGCAGTTGTTCGGGATCGTTGTTCCGGGCTTCAGTTTGTTTCTTCTCTTCTCTCCATACCCAGGAAAACCATTCATGACTTATGATGTCCATCGGCCATACGATGAGCTCCTGACCTCGCACATCAGGGGGCAATCTGTTAACACCCAAAAAGTGATCACTAGCTCATTTACCACATTATATGGCTCATTTGTCCATTTTCCTACCATATTTCCATTAAAATCCTAAAAAATCCCATTAAAAAGCCTCCAAAAGGCTTAAAATGCCTCCAAAAGGCCACAAAACCATCAAAATAGCCTAAAAAAGGCTAAAAAACCCCCTTTTCCTCCAAAAATAGCAAAAATCCCCTAAAAAGGGAATAAAAATATAAAATAATGAGGAAAAGGAGGAAAAAACCCTATACAGCTGCCCAAAACCTTTAATTCCCTCCTTTTTCCTTTTTTGAATAAAAATAATATTTTAATTCCCTTTTTAATATTTTTGGGAATTTGGACCCTTTTTTAGGGTTTTTTATGATTTTCTTGGAAAAATACTCTTTTTTAATGGAAAAAGGGGTGTACTAAGGTCTTTTGGTGACCTTTTGTTGGCTTCAGGGGCTCAGATGGTGGAAAAGTGGACAAATGGGTCATGTGAATAAGGGAATGAGCTAGTGAGCACTTTTTAGGTGTTAACAGAAATAGACATGGTTTCCCCTCACCCAGAACAATCTGAACTGACTAGAAAAACATCAGCAACTTCTATTTCACCTTCAACTAGAGGAGTGGGGTCAACCAAGAATGAGACTGTATTAACCACTTGGGTATCATCCGTCAAGGGAGGAATGGGGTCGATCGACGATGTTGTTGAATCGACCGCTTCGTTTTCACTCTCTGATGAAAGAGTGGGGTCAACCAAGGGTGGGGTCAGATTGACCACCCTATCAACTAGTGAAGGATCAAGGGACAACCTACAATACTTCGTTGGAAGGTGTTTATGGGATGTGTCCACATCTTCCAACAATTCTAAAGCTTCATCCATACAAGGACAAAGGTAAGTACGGTGCATGCCCTTGCATAACCAGCAAGGGTTTGTAGCTCTACCCTTCCGAACCTCAATTATAACATCACTAGTTGATGGGGTATCATCAGTATGAGGTCCAGATATTGATGAGAAGGGTTGTTTAGAATGCATCCAAATTTCTAAAACCTTGGAGATACCAGGGCAACTCTTAAGAAAATGGGACCCATTACAAAGTTTGCAAGGAAATTTCAGTTTATAGGAATTTAGAACAGGTGTATCGGTGCCCCCAGCATGATGATCAATGGTTAGGGTTGTGACCTTATGCTTAGTGTTCTTCTTCTTAGTCTTCCCTTTCTTCTTATTCTCAACCTCCTTCTTATTAACATCAGAGTTTCAGTAGGACAAGAGGAAGAGACGGAAGCCGATTCAACTTTTGACGAAGAAGGAGAAGGGTAACCATGAGATTGATGCTCATGTGATGAAGGACCTAGGTCCGACACAATTGGTGCACTTGGTGTAACTTGTATGGAGAATAACCATACTGGTAATCCTATCGTCAATCCAGGAAGACTCAACGTAGCCATAAAGGGAGGACCAACAGTTCCACAAGGGGGAATAACAAATGGCACACCCTGAAAAGGGGTGTTTTGGTTGGTAGTCCTGGAAGAATCTTCCATATCTGACCTCCCTAAGAGACTCTAAAGTACCACACAAGTCAAACACTACTCAATTTTAAAAGCAACAAGCAAACTGTGTGAATAGGAGTGGATTAAAAGTCAGGATCCTCATAGGATTATCAAGGCATCGCAAACCACTATATACTGCAGGGTCCAACAATATGACACGACAAGGAGGATTGGGACCGTACCCTTGCTTGCATACCTGATTATTTGGATAGTACATGCGTGTTAATCTCCCCGAGTGCTGTTATCGGTGTATTGCTTTGCCAAGATGACCAAATGGTTAACTCAGTTGGTTTCAGGAATCCTAATGGTGTCTCTTGATATATGCAAGGTACGTGGGAACTCAAATCCATAGTGGTGTTGTCTAATGCATAACCAGTCAGCAAGAGACCTTCCGATATACTATCGAGTACGTGACACACCCTTCGATATATGCCAAGTATGGATTATGGTACTTGGTGGGTATGTGAAGGAGCTCAATATACCGATAAGTATGTGGAAGACTACAATATCCCGGGAATACAGTGCTAGCAAATAATGACAGCTGCCATGCTTAATGATGCCGAAACACGTCTCTAACTTACACACAAGTTGCTAAAATTTTTTACCTAGTTCTATCGTTAATTTTATCTTGGACGGTTAGGTGAATGCATGAGGTGAGTACATAATTGGAAGCATAATGCAAGTCCTAGCTACATGCACGAAATGTGATTTTCTTTGGATGAATTCTAACTATGGGAAGGAGAAAATGTTTTCCAATAGTATTGCCAAAACTGTTATACCTCCATATTTCACAGTGTCATATCTTCACCATAAAAATAGTTGACGACACTTCCCCTACTTCTTAAAACACCCAGAAGAGAAAAATGATGAATGATCCTTGAAGACAAACTTGTCCTGTCAAGAATCAACCTAGCTGAGACTTCACATACATACACTGCCATGCCTTGCTCAAGCTTAAGGGAGCGGTAGTCCACACTACCGCACTATGCTCCTTCTCTGCCACGCGGTACTACAACGCTATGTTGTGTTGAAGGGGAACGGTACTCCTTTTTTATCCTTTTTTCCATGGCTTCTGGGATCTCGATCTTCGAGAGATTTTTGAGGATTGGAACCTCTGATTCGATCCTAACTCACCTTCTCATATTAGTAGGCCTGATCCACTACATACTCCCAAGATCCATCCTTCTCTCTTGTTTGTTAACTCTACTACACACTATAAGAGAGAAGCCTTCCATGAGCAAAGGGGATGACTCTTGGAGACATCAAACCTATGATCTTGAATCTTTATGGAGATATCAAGAGGAGAAAGCACTTGGAGCTGGGAGTTGGCTTGGACATCAAGTAACCATTGTAAGTGACTTCAAGTTGGTAATAAAACATAACTTGTCTTGTTTCCGAAATCATGTATGTTGATTTTGTTTCAATCATATGATTTGTTTCTGCTATAGATTTAGATTCTAACTCATATTTCAAGCTGCTAGAAGATCGTATATGCTTGTATCTTGGTTTCGTTCTGACAAGTTCATTCACGAGGACTTGGAAATTGGAGCAACAACTAGGACAAACAATCAAAGTAAAGGTCGGTCAGATCTCTCTCATTTCTTCCAGCACTGTGATACTTGAAATATTTGTTTAGATCCAGGAATTCAAGGTAGCATTTGTTATCTTTTTGTCTTAGTTTAGAGTCAGTTAAGTCTACTTTAACCTAAGAGAGTTTCTAGTACCTATCCATAGGGAGAAATATCTATAACAAAAACTGGTGACTCAGCTGGTTTGAACCCCATTTGATTGATTTATCTCACTTTCAGTCATTTTTTATTGTGATTCTTCTTTCTCTTCAAATCAGTATTGAATTTTGGTCTCTTTGACCTTTATTCACCCCTTCTCTCTACATCTTCTCTCCCTCTGTGATCAGTGAGTCCTCTGGGTCTGCAACAACCCTGAAAAATTCAAATTCTTTTTCAAAAGTTGCATTTTTTCCAACCCTGGCAGCAGTACCGCGCCCCCATTACTGTCTAGAGTGCGGTAGTACTGCGTACCCAACACTCGTACCAGAGCGGTAGTGTACCAGTACCGCGTTTTAGCCTGTCTATCCCATGCGGTAGTTTCTACATTTTTTCAATTTTTCTTTTCTGTTTGGTTTCCTGAGTCAGTTTTTGATTTTCTCTACTTCAGTTTGGTGTTTCCTGTTGCTTACCACTATCATATCCATTGCACAGTCTTTGTGGTCTATTTATTTCTCACTGTGAGCTTGATTATTTTATGAGTTAGTGGCATTATTTCTATATTGGGTCACCCCTTCAGTTTGATTGCATTGGCTTGATCTTCCCATCACAACCAAACTGTTACTACTATCCTCTCTTACTGGATTGTGCATCTTTCATAATCACATTGTTCTTATAACTACCATTTTTTCATTATTATCATTCATATCTATATTGGAAATTATCATTGGAGAACATTTGTGTTGTTTGGATTGAAATGATCTAGCAGTATTATGGTGCATTAGGAAGTGAACCATTCAATTTGCCACATAAATTCTCATTTTGAAGCATTATAATTATAGATCAGTGAATTTGAAAGAAGTGTTTATCTCAGTTTGGATTTACTTAGAAAAAGAAAACAAAAAGTTTGTTTTGAAGTGGTTTTTCATTGATTGATTGTGAAAGTTTCATGCATTTATGATCGAAGAACTCTTTCTTTTCCATAGCTAGTTTTCATTGAATACAAGGCTTATTTCGATTCATTCTCATTTGCATGGTTTGGGTCGTCACAACACCACCAAGTTTCACGTCCATTTACCCGACTGAGTAATACAACCACTAAAATTAATATCCCTAACTAAACTAACATTAACCTCACTTGAGGAAATCAAAAGAATTTGGTAGTTAGGTAGGACACCGGGGATAGGCATCCAAATAATTCCCCCTTGTCATTTTCATCTGAGACATAGTCATTGTCCTCTAGGGAACTAAAATCCTCTAGTATTTGTTGACACGGTCATACACCAGTTTGTGGAGGGGCCTCCTGACTGTTTCAAACTTTCAGGGGTTAAACCGCCGTGAGATCAAGAACCAGATGGACTTTGTAAAATGCCGCACTCCACTTAGCCCTAAGGCAACATTGATCATTGTCTTCCTTGTGTTATACGGCCACCCTACTGATAATACAAGGATTATAAGGCAGAAGTGCTGAAAACCTTTTCCAACGTGTCATGAACAAGGTAGCTTAGTAACTTTTCTACTAGGGCTCTTTTACCCAGGATCCCTTTCGATAGAGGGATATCCTTCCATTATTGGTCTCTCATGTTGTATTGTTTGACTTGGATTTCATCACCTTGCGAAGGATACAAATTGTTGAGGTCTCCAGCTCTTAGTTAGGAAGTTTGCTTGTTATCTTAACTTAATAGAGGGTTATTTTTTCTTTTTAGTGACTACTTGTTGGCATTCTGGCCATTGTTTTTCTCAGCTCGCTTACTCGGACGCTGGTCTCAGTATAGATTTTAGAGCTTTCTTTTTTGGCCTGTGAGCTTTGCTTTTTCTAGCTCACCTTTTGCACACTCGGCTGCATTAGGGTTTTTGAGTTCTCTGTTACAAGACTGCCCCCAGATTCTGTATTCCTACCATTATGTCAGAGCCACCACGAATATCACGAAGAGTAAAGGGCCAAATCCCGCCACCACCACCACCACCACAAACCTCTGGTCCACCTGCATCACGTATTCCCACCCCTCTTGGCCGCGGTGTCGATCGAGGGAACATTCCACCGCCGATACGCACTACATCTTTAGTTCTACTTGTAACTGTTACTCACAACACGGTCTTAGAACCTCATGCAATTTATGCAACCACTAGTACATCTGAGACTCCCACTATCACTTCACCCACTGTTATTCCAAATATATCTGCCACAGTGGACAACACTACAGTGGTTGAAACTAGTACTGCCTAAGATACTAGACCGAAGGCCATCATCCTCCCCGATGTCAACACTTCCCTTCCACTAGAGACTTTCTATGATGACACGGAAGGATCTATTGGCACCACTGAAGGATCCGACCAGGATATATCTGAATTGATTCCAGTCCCGAGCGGATACGTCGAAGTTATCGAAGAAACCTAACTTCCTGATACACCTTTTGAACCTGACTATGGCTTTATCACTTCCCAGGCGGAACTTCTGCCTATTACCATGGTGCCATCTAGTGTTCATCCACAGGAAACCAGTTCCTCCAGCAACATACCTCGTACGTCATCCCTCCCTAATCTCCCTTTGGGACATGATATCATGGCCTCGATTTAGTATAGTATGGTTAGTCTAGTTAACTCCCCTTTAGCATCGGAAAAGTTCAAATGTAATACAAAGCAATTTCTCTCGATGGCTTCTAGATATCCCCTTGTTACCCATCCTCCCGACTATCGGGATCCCAACGTCCCATCTAGCACAGAGTTTCATCACTCCTATGCAGACAGCTCCGGACCTTCAGACATTACTATACTTCTATTTTCGTCAGACCTCGTAAACCCTTTCTAGGATACAGACCCGAACCCAATCTTCGATAGTCCTCGTATTGTTGAAGATGCTATGGACGAAACCCCTAACACCCCTAGGTTAAATTCCCCACATTTACTGCCATCATGCATGTTTGACACACATTTTATGAGGGATAACCCAGTATTTTCTCCATCCCCGCCCATCACATATGGAAGACCCCTTCCACAAATCGACACCTTTGGCCAATTGACACTATCTTACCTTGCTAGTGTCGGAAGAACACCTAGTCATACTGCTGGATCATCCTTACTGACCGGAGGTTCACTTTCGGCCACTATCTACACCATTTCAGGAGGTGGACAACACATACCAAGAGAATTCAATTGTATATCTGATTCATTAGCTAATTACATTTTGGATTGGCATCTTGCCCATACATAAAAATACATCACAAAATGAACACACAAGTCATTGTAAATAAATAGATCATGAAAGTAGGTCCATGTATATATATCACTGCATATAAAAGTGTTTTTTCCAATAGATAAAGTTTGTGTTTTAAAAACAAAATTTGGGACCTAGTCCCATACAAAAATTTGGATCTCAAAGCCTACATATTGTGTACATGCTGCAAAAAGATAAAAGCGACCATCTAAGGAGATCTGGGAGATCTATAGCCCAAGCCACCCTACGGAGGAGTTGGCCAATATGCCTAGGAACACCTACGGTATGACGCTGGAGATGCAAAGGGACATCGTCAATCCTCATAGCTAGGATCCCGTGGGTTAAACCTTGTAGGTTCCTCTCTATCTCACGAACCCCTCCTTCCTCATCCTCGTCTTCTTCCTCGTTCGAAGCGGCTCAGCGATCAACACCACCTCGGCGTAACGGTGAGTACCCTGCAGGTCTCTGTGGTCCACGATCTGTGACATGCACACGTATATATATTAAAATCTTTTTTACACATTCTAAAAAATAATTAAAAATCATATATTCAAAAAATTAAAAAACACCTGCAAAAGGTCATAGGAAACATTCATTAATCATTTAATAACTTTATCTCAGGTAAAAATCAGAGAAAAATCAATTTTTTACCCTTAAAAATTGCCATTACTGCGCCTGGGGGAAACACTACTACACGGTACCCCACAGTACCATGCCCCTGCTTAACGATACAGTGCGGTAGTATCCCTCAGTACCGCACTTCCTGATAGGGATAAGGCGCGATACTATTAAGGGCGAAAATTTCCCATTAGGGCCTTCCCAAAAATTAATTTCTACTTACTGAAATCAAGTTATTTATCTATGAAATGAAAGAGGGGCTTGAAAGCTCTTACCTGGCACAAACGGCTTTTGAAACAGTGCTCCGGATCTCCAGATATGAACTCTTGAAGTTTTTGCTCCTCAATGGGTGAAATTTCCTCTTTTGGCAAATGCACAAGTGAAATGGTAACTTTCCATATTTACCTATTCCTTATATAAATTTTTCACCTATTTTTTTTACTCATTATTTTATCTGGTTAAATTAAAAACCATTTCACATTACTAATATATGGTTCCATGAGCATTTGTTGACAGGGTCTCCTCTAAAAATGTTCACACTGGCGTTCATTTATTTATTTGACCTTCATTTTGAGCCTACTTTATCTTTTTCGTGCTCTGGATTAAAACTTGAAAAATATTCCAAGCGCTTTTACACCCGTATCGTGCTTGTCAATCTCAAGTAGATGGTGTCGAGCTTAGTCAGCTTTACTCATGCTCGTTAAATGACAAGGAAAGTATTATCCTAGTTGTATTTTATTCTTTTTTTCAGACCAGAATAATTAAAAAATTACGAAAAAGACCATTGGAGTCCATAGTTAAG
This sequence comes from Larix kaempferi, assembly GCA_027924585.1. Lineage (NCBI taxonomy): Eukaryota > Viridiplantae > Streptophyta > Pinopsida > Pinales > Pinaceae > Larix > Larix kaempferi. Next base: position 638,695 of record BSBM01001758.1, read on the forward strand.
CTCTTTTCAAACTCCCTAAAATTGAAAATATTTCCAAGTGATCTTGTCTCTTTCATACTTGTAAAAGTATTTGAAAGGTCATCTATTCGGTGATAGGTTACCTTGTTTTTCATCCCATCTAGACTATTTACGAGAAAGGCACACCTCAGTCAATTTTTGACTGGGAGAGTTCTCTTGGGAATTGTTTTACACTTTTTTAGGATCGAGGGACTAAGTTTACAAAAAAGTACACTTTGGAGTCTTCTTAAAGTTTTTCAGGCTCTCTAAATGTGAAAAACTACCGAGTTTTCCTTCCTTGGACTCCTTAAAATTTGACATCGAAGGACCCACTTTGGGACAAACCCCTCCTTTCTCAGGTTCGTAAAACATGTGAGATTGGACTCATCTATGAGATGAGATATACCGAGCATCTGTTATCGTCTTCAAGCTCATAAAACAAAAAAGAGGTACTCGTCTATCATGTCGGGGGAAAATGGGAAACAAGTCGAGTTTATTTTGTTGGCATCTTGTCAAGTCGTCACCTTTGAACATGGCATGCATCTGTCCCTTGTCAATTTTTGGGTATCTATTCTTACTGAGTTGTGGTCATCATCATGATTCGTCTCTCTGTCCATGAGCCTACTCGTTCGGTGTCAATCCTCTGCTATCAATAATCCCTGCTGCCAAGTCCTGTTACATGTCATTATATGTTCAAAGGGTTGCATTGTTCAGAGTCATTCATTGTGTTAGACCTCCATTGTGTTAGTACATGATCTATTGTTTCATCGTCCTGTACCATCTTTCGTTCTAATTTCGTGTCGATGATGTGGGAATCGTTATGGCCCACCTTCGACGAGTCTATTCCCGTCAACGCCAAATCATTATCCGGGAATTGGAATTAGGAATCAACCACTAGTACCTTGGTACCTGCATGCCTCAATGGCAGGTTTTCTCGTGTTCGGCGGTATGTTTACATCATCGACCTTTGATCGAACAATCTCTCGAATGCTTGACATCAACTCATTCATTCACATTTCTTTGAGATGTACTATAGATACCTTGGGGATCATTGTCATCATTGGTGATTTCCCTCACATTTGTTAACAATTCACATCATTGACCGATAATCAAATGGTTTCTACCATGTTTGACTTCAACACCTTGTAATCACATGGCTAGATTTGTATCATTTGCGATTGAGTAGAAGACCCTGGACACACCTTTGTACTTTGATTGCGTCTAGGTTGTGATGGAGATGTCCTTTGTATTGTCACACAGATCCACTTTTTGTATTGGTCATGGTTGTGTCAGTACTGTCTCATGGATCTACGCTTGTTCATACTAGCCATGATTTTTCTATAGTTTATATCATCTCAGTACTCATGGATCTGCAATGTATTGGTTGGTATCCATGCTTTGAGTCAATTGTTTCCGAGCATGGAGATGCCTGCCTTGGTGGTATATCTGACATTTTGTTTCTATTTCAACTCCTTGTTTCTCTCCTCGATGCTATCTCCGCACAGTATTTGTAAAGTTTGTTGGCCATCAGTCCCTTCTGACCTCACACTTTAGGGGGCATCTGTTATACCTCTATATTTCACAGTGTCGTATCTTCACCATAAAAATAGTTGACGACACTTCCCCTACTACTTAAAACACCCAGAAGAGAAAAATGATGAATGATCCTTGAAGACAAACCTATCCTGTCAAGAATCAACCCAGCTGAGACTTCACACACCTACACTACCGTGCCTTGCTCAAGCTTAAGGGAGCGGTAGTCCACACTACAGTGCTATGCTCCTTCTCTACCACGTAGTACTACCGCTCTATGCTGTATTGAAGGGGCACGGTACTCCTTTTTTAGCCTTTTTGCCATGGCTTGTGGGATCTTGATCTTCGAGAGATTTTTGAGGATTGGCACCTTTGATTTGATCCTACCTCACCTCTCATATTAGTAGGCCTGATCCACTAAATACTCCCAAGATCCCTCCTTCTCTCTTGTTGGTTAACCCTACTACACACTATAAGAGAGAAGCCTTCCATGAGAAAAGGGGAGGACTCTTGGAGACATCAAACCTATGATCTTGAATCTTTGTGGAGATAGCTAGAGGAGAAAGCACTTGGAGCTAGGAGTTGGGTTGGACATCAAGCAACCGTTGTAAGTGACTTCAAGTTGGTAATAAAACATAACTTGGCTTGTTTCCCAAATCATGTATGTTGATTTTGTTTCAATCATATGATTTGTTTTTGCTATAGATTTAGATTCTAACTCATATTTCAAGCTGCTAGAATATCGTATATGCTTGTATCTTGGTTTCATTCTGACAGGTTCATTCACGAGGACTTGGAAATTGGAGCAACAGCTAGGACAAACAATCAAAGTAAAGGTCAGTGAAATCTCTCTCATTTCTTCCAGCACTGCGATACTTGAAATATTTGTTTAGATCTAGGAATTCAAGGTAGCATTTGTTATCCTTTTGTCTTAGTTTAGAGTCAGTTAAGTCTACTTTAACCTAAGAGAGTTTCTGCCTATCCATAGGGAGAAATATCTACAAAAAAAACAAACTCAATGCAACCTAATTCCCAATTCAAACAAATTTGACAATGAGAACATTCTTTTCCTTTTGTGCGAAACTCAAAAAATCACTATACTACTAATCCAAATCACAACAATTTTTTCTTTTCTTTTCCTTTTCAAAGCAAAAGGACCCTAGGTAATGAAAAGAGAGGATTTTGAAATGGAATATGCAAGTTTTTCAATTTCACTTTCAATGACCCAAAAGCAACAAAAATTAAAAATGCATCTATCTTTCCTTTGCATGGAATCAATTTTGCAAAAATCGAAGCATACTTTGAGTCTTTTAAGAAAATGAGAGATTCATAGTTCGGGAAAAACACAATTGATCACACATTCATTCAATTTTTCCAAAACATAAATGAAAGCGTTCCAATGCACAACAATTTTTCTTCATTAATGGCTTGAGAGATGATGGGAAAGAAGCATTTTTAACTTTTCAATGGATGCATAAAAATGATAATTTGATAACAACTCTACTCTAAGATGTAAATGACTGAAAAGAAAACACTACTTGCAGCACTCAGTACTCAGAAAAATCAAGAAAAGACAAGCACTCAGTCAAGCTGAAAGACACACAAGACTCAAAATCAGACAGTAGCAAGCGAACCAAGCAAGCAAAGCTCAAACAATGATGAAAACAAGGTCTGGAAACTTATCTAATGTAATGATCAGATCAAGAATGGAAGGAAGGGAAAGCAAGGGTGAGTGGATGAAGGTGGAGGAGACAAGAGTATCCACCACTACCAGTTTTCAAGCTTGTCCAAGATGGAACCCAAAATCAATCCAAACAAAACCAAACCCTCAAAACACAAGTCAAAAATGGGATCTCTGGCTGGATTTTGCAACACAGAGGGAGTTCATACAACAAACCAAAGTCCAAACTGTCAAATGGAGAGGGGATGCATGCATGCCAAATTTTGACAAATCAGCGCACTCTGTGCTTGTACACAGTGCAGCGTCGCAGTTCACCAATGCGGGAAGTGTGACGATGTCGCATTTTACCAATGAAATGGATGCGAGGAGTGACTAATAGGTAAAGGACAGAGACCAGAAATGACATAGTGTCGCTTTATTCCCACTTCCCAGGTGCAATAGGCGAAGTCTAAATTCTAAAATGAATCAGAGCTCTCAACAATGAACCATGGAATGGTTTGGGAATGAGTCGTACAAACTCAAGGGAAGCAGATCAGAGTCTTCAATACGAAGATTTGATAGTGAAATCAACTTCAAGAAGTAAATGGCAAAAATGAAAAGGCTTGTGTCAAGCAATCAACTTAAAATGACTCTCAGATTGAAAACTACTGAATAAGACTGTATACTCCCCAGTATGGTCGCCAGATTTGTTATCGGACAATTTACCAAAGATGAATCTAAGGTATGATCTCCCTAGCTCAAAGTGAGTCTAGAACAAATGAGACAGGCTACTAATGCATTTCCTAGATATACTTAAGGATTGAGTATTAGGTGTCTTACCTTTCACTTCGTAATCCTTTCTCCTGAATGTTACTCCACGTCTCACGGTCGTCAGATCCAAGATGCAAGACCTATCAAGACAAGAAACAAGAGAAACAAGTGAAAGGCATCTATACAATAAGATCTAAGTAAACAGTTAAGCAGGTAAAGTACTCAATATCATTACACACATGAACAATATTGGTGGAAAGCATTTGTATTACTGTAAAAAGAGGGAAGTACATAATAGAGATATATAACTACAACCAAGGCTTAACGCTGCAGTCCTTCTCCAATAAAGCCAATTTCCATATCCTTCCAAGGAAGTATGAGTTCTCCAATAGGTGAGTGGAGATGTTCCAAGGGTGATTTCACCAGCATGTAGATACCATAGACTTCCTCCCCTTGGGATGGGAGTGAGCTTCATTTAAATAGGACTAAGTGGATAGGATAGGTTGAGATATGATAGGAGAGGCTTAAAGGATCTCTCCAAAGTATTAGGAACCGAGTGCTAGATCCTCCAAGAGGTCAGGGATAGGGTCCCAAGTCAGCACGCTTCGAGAAGAACCTCGAAGAAGCTATTTTTTCCATCTAACTGACTTCGTCGCACCCTATAATGAGGCAAGGTGCGATGTCGCATGTTGCTCATGTGCAGCCTGCGATGACCTCTCAAAACCTAGCACAATTGGGTACAAATCCTCCCTGGGTGATTACTTAGTCAAGATATCTTCAGGGGTGTATACATTGAATCTTATGGTGGGTAGATTTTGGGTGTAACATATATCCAAGCTCCACCTTACAAGAAAACTTATTTTCCTTCATATATGTGATAGCGCTCCTATATCTAGTCATGTGATTGGATATGCCACTGTCTACCTGTTAGTTTGTCATCATTTAATTCAATAGATCTCAGATCTTAACTAAAAGAACAACATGTACATCATATCAAGCATAAGAGACAAGAGACAAGAGACACAAAACATTTCACCGGGGAAAACCAAGAAGGTGAAAAACCCTGCAACTTCCTCAGAGATAGAATTAGCATCAATACAAAGATCACAATGATCAAACCCAAGAAATAGATATCTTGAGCAGCATACTCCTCCTCCACTTGTGCGCACTCCTCCTCTCTCTCACTAATGTGAAGTGAGTGAATGAGATAATGTGTAAAATGAGAGAGACACACTCTCTATTTATACACTACTTCACTTGTCTTTTAACTCTAACTAGGTCAGCCCGAACTTAACCACTTAACATAATGTTGACTAGGCCAAGCCCCACTAGGGTGGTCTAATAACCTATTGGCAAGCGGTTAGGATGGGTCATTATTGCAGCACCACGTGTGTTGCGATACCGCGGAAGGCAGAAAGTCGAGCACAAATGATGTTATTTTTTGTATTTTTGGGTCAATTCTACTACGGTATGCAAGTTTTTGGGTCATTTGGACCATGATAGTTAGATTTTGGGTCATTTGCTTGAAGTGTCGGTTAGGAAGTTGTTAGTAAGTGGACAAGGAATGTAACGGAGATTGAGAGATATCTATGAGATATGTATTTTGCGGAGATGTTGTATTTGGGTTTTTGTGGAGTTAATATTATATGACAGAGCTGTTTTGCAGAATATCTCCTATTCACCTATGGTAATGCATGTTGCGATATGAATCTATGAATGATACGATGTTTCCTTGCTGCAATTAATGCTTTACTGTTATATTTTCTATGATGATGAATGCTTCTATTGAATGATGCTATGAATATAAATGATGTCAAAGTTAAATGCATAGATCTACTTTTGAAATGTTGCAATAAGTTAAGTAATTTAGCCGCAAACATCCTCCTTCATTTGGCGGAAACATGGTTCTGTCAACTCTCCCTTGAACATCTCGGGTGAGACCTCATCTGCTCTGCAAGTGTTGCTGGACAAGGTTAAACCTATCTGGGCCAATGCTCAGGGAGATCGCGATGGTTCGGGTGTCGATAGTGAGTGGAAACCCTGTCGATTGGGTTTGTGTCAACAAATGGTTCCGTTGTCGAGACCGTAGTGCGAAGTGAAAGGAGGATATGTTGTAGCATCCTACGCAACCAAAGATACAAAACTGGTTTGATCAAAAGTTGCAGGAATTTGCTAAAGAAGAAAGTTGAAAGACTTGACTGACGATAGATCAGTGGGTGGAAAGATATATTCATGATGGTCTGGATGAATATTTTTTCTGTGAATTCCCAGTCATCTTGTTCAAGTGGTTGGAAACGTTGACCATTCAGAAAAGGAACTTCCAAGTCGGTGAACCAATGACCTGGACCCTAGAGCTGATCCAAGAACTGCAGGAAGTCGACAACAAAGCATTGCGGGTTGTCGAATATTTGCTTGACAGCATATTGGAAGGCTATATCACTAAATTTGCGGTTGAATACAAACATGTCCTATAGTGAAGCTGAAAGATATTTCTTCCACGGGCCCGAGGGAAGATTTTTGTTGTCGCGCCAACTGTCCATTAAGATGCTTATTTGCGAGAAGGGCATATTGAAGATGCATCTTGATCAGTAGGAACCCTGATGGGCAGAGGCCGTGGGTATTGTGATAGCCGAGGGGTGGTACATGGAATGATAAGGGGTATATGTGTGCAGGTCATGACGGGACTATGAGTGAAGCCAAGGAAGAGAGTGGTCTTGCAACGGGAGGAGCAAGGTTTTGATAGGAAAAGAGACGGAGGACAGGATAAGGTCCTGCTATGATCGAACCGCAAGGCCGCAAAGGAAGACCACACAGGATGAAGTGACCTCACAGTCCAGACAAGGACAACCAGGCTACGCTCAGGATAGAAGCAGGACCAAACCCCAGTGGCAGCGTACCCACACCTTCGCTCACTATCTCTCAACCAGTAAGAAATACAACTAAAACACCACCGTGCTCATAAAGTCAATAGAAGTTAGTTACTAGTAGCTCAGCGATTGGAGGAAGGAAGCCCAGGATGGCGGGGGCAAGGATACTAAGTTACGTTGTTCCATGGAAATGGAACAGATAACCTTGAGCAGTACTAGTTTTTATGTGAAGCAGTATGGAACATAAAGTAGATTACCAATTACGATGCTAAGAAAGGACAATTAGAGACAACTCTGCGAGGTAGCGCATTAGACTATTTAATGAAGTTTGTTCTAGTCCCTATAGGAACCCTGGAGAAGATGCTAGATGATATCAGAAAAGGATGAATTGCAGAATTCAAAAATCCCAAGTCTGAAGCACAGTATATTACAGAACTAAAAGAGATCAAGCAGTATCCCAATGAAATGGTGTGGGACTTTGACCAGCAATTTAAGACGCTGATGACGAGGGTTAGTTTTGATATGAGCATTGTCCAACACAAAGAATGGTTCATCGCGGCACTGCTTCCACACATTCCACTACCGCTGATGCAGCAAAACATTACAATGCCTAGTGAAGCTCTAGAGATTGCAATGTGGTTGGAAGCATCACCAATTGGTGAGAACATAGCTAGGATGTCGCAGATTCAGACACAGTTGGCTAACTTGACCATACAGCTGCAAGATCTTAAGAAGGGAAAGGAGCAGCGTGAAGAAGTATGGTGTACGTGATGTTGAGGAGAAGGGCATACTAAGGATAATTTCCCAAACTTCCACAATTATCTGGTTTTGGGTGCACCGAACCCATTGAGTGGAGGTGCAATGCCGTGGTGTCACGTCTGTCAGGCATATGGGCACCGCGATGAGGAATGCCAATACATGCAGAAGATGGTCACCAAACCGATGAATCTATATTGTACATTCTGCAAATATGTGGGACATGAAGACAAATATTTCCATGCATATGGGTTGCTTCATGAGAGAACGTACGATGCATTCTATGTGAAGGATGACCAGCGTTCCGTACAACAACCACAACCGCAGCCACAGGTAGTCCAACCGTAGGTGTAGTTTGTACTGCAACAACAACCAAAACAGTTTATGCCACAATATGCTCTGATGCAAATGTCTCCATAGCAGCCACAATACATTTAGCAACCACCGTATGCATAGCAAGGGCAAGGAATGCAACCAAATTCTATGCAGCAACAGTTCAATCAACCACAGTACCAATAGCAGGTCGGATTCCGTGGAGGATTTCGGGGTGGACACGGCGGAGGATTTGGTCGCAGAGGAGGTTGAGGAGGTCACAAACCTATTCATTGCTATCACTGCACGGTATGGGGACACTACCAGCGAGATTCCCGACTATTGCAGATGTAGTGTACGTTTTTCTTTGTTACTACAGATCATAGTATAGAAAACATCCCAAAATTGATTGCGTGATGGAAAGCAGGGAATGTTCCATAATTGCAGAATTGGAATCAGGTGCAGTAGCCGGTATAGAATCAAGTGCCACAACCAGCACAGAACTAGAACCAATGCCCAAATCAAAATGCTAATCAGAACATGAACCAACTGAGGAATCCACTGCCGAACTAGAATCCGAGTGTGAGTGTTGTGACAATTTCTGAGGAACCCCGGCCACAAGATGTGGCTGTTGAAGTTATCACTCATGGAGGAACAATGACCAGAGGGGATAGTTCACACCCACCCATTTGATTGGCAGGGAAGAAGAAGGTGTCCTTTGACATTGATTTCAAGTGCGGTGCATTCTTTCAGGCACGTCATGCGATGGACCAAGATCGCGGTAAGGCTATTATTTGCGACATGCCCCCTGTCTTTGATGCTACTTCATAGGAAGGTCCGTCGATGCAGTATGGAACCTTGGATAAAAAAATTTGAGAGTTTTTTACTATTGGTAAGGGATCCTGTTGCTCTTGCTGACATGGAGGGATTGTTGCAGCGACCAGCTAGGGGATGGCAAGAGTTCGCAGTAAACTCCTTACAGCGATGAAAGACAGGTAAGGAGATGCACATGAACACACAAATTGGGGACTATGAAGTTGATTCAGTTATTCTGGATCTTGGTTCGGATGTCAACATATTAACCAAGCAAGCATGGTAGAAAATGGGGATCTCCCCATTGAGTTGGTCTCTTGTACAACTCCGGCTAGCTAATCATGCCAACGTGACATCAATTGGGAGAGTTCCATGCTTGGTGGTTGACATTGATGGAATGAAGACTTATGCTAAGTTCAATGTCATCGAAGTGGTTGAAGGGGGAATCTCTTATCCTGCGTTGCTGGGGATTGGATGGGATAATGACAGTGGAGCTGTAATCAAATTTAAGAGGTGGATGATGACTTTTGAAAAATGCGATCTCAGAGTTATAGCCCCATTGGATCCGGATGAAGGGTGAAGATAAATTGAACTAGTAAAGGATGAAGATCCTAGTAGATGGGACCATGCATTCAATATTTCAGAGGATTATATTCATCCAACTACCAACGGTGAGCTTGTATGGCACAGTGACAGCTCTGTGTCTTCCGACTCTGACGACTCTTTAGAACATTGGCAGAATCGCTTGCATGAGGTGTTGCTCCGCAAGTGTGGTTTAATCAAGCAGTCATTGTGCTGCATTGCAACTGAAACGGTCACACTACCAATATATGAAGGGATGCCTGGCTTGTCTGACTTTCTGGTAGCATTCGAGGAAAAAGTTTAGAACCACAGTGACTGCTGGCATTGGAGGAAGCACTGAAGGCTGCTCTAGCATGCTAAAGGGTGACACATAAGAAATCAATTGATGGATGGTCGCAATGCAGGAGATTGATAACGGTTTGCTTCAGCGATATCGAGGTTTACCACATAGGGAGATATGATGGTCGAAATAATCCTGGCAGTCATTTGATGGAGTGTCAGACATTGTGGGCATCGTGACCAAGAGATGAGTGGGTCCATTCCTTTATCCATACTTTGGACGAGATGCCGCAATCATGGTATACTGCAGCTGAATTGCGAAGAGAAATTACTACTTGGTTGGAGTTGACGGTATGCTTTACTCATATGTTCAGCTTCGCGGATGCCAACCCCGATGTCCATAATTCTTTGCAGATCATTCACGATGTGGTTCTGAAGGTTGTTCCAGTGGTATATCTTGCGGATCTGCATACTCACTGCCAAATGCAATCCAGGATTGAATGTTATAATATCACCGGTGGGTCAGAGGACGGTGATGACCCGCGGAATGTCAATAATTTGAAGTCTGAAGGAAGTCGCAATGTTGTAGCACCTGATGCGCCAAGTGATCCGATCAGTCAGCTGCTAAAACTCTGTAAGATCAATATTGGGATAGTGGACAGTCCCAAATTTGTGAATGTTGGGGACTATTGGGATGATGAGATGATGGGAAAGGTCACCAACTTGCTACCTGAATTTCAAGACTTGTTTTCGACTAAGTTTTCTGAGATGAAAGGTATTTTGGGTGACTTATGGGAGATGAAGATCATGTTGAAACTAGATGCTAAACCAATCAAGTAGCGACCACATCGACTGAATCCATGCCACAAGGAGAGGGTCAAGGTAGAACTTGATCGCATGATGGATGCTGGAATTATTGAACCAGTTGAGGAGTCATAATGGATCAGTCCTATGGTGGTACAGGACAAGAAGACCGGTGAAGTGCACATTTGTGTCGATTTGCGGAAGTTGAATGACACCTACTTGCATGATCCCTTTCCGACCTCATTCATTGACGAGGTGCTTGAAGGCATGGGTGGCCAGGAGATGTATTCTTTCATGGATGGGTTCTCTAACTATCATCAGATCTGAATCGCCAAGGAAGATTGCCACAAGACAACTTTTGTGATAGAATGGGGTTGTTTTTAGTACACCGTGATGCCATTTGGGTTGCTGAACGCACCTGTGATACTCTCGCGGGTTGTTGTTGCCGTGTTCCGGGATTTCATTCAGAAGTTTTTGCAAGTATACATGGATGACTAGACAGTCTATGGTTTGATCAATGATCATCTCGAAAATCTGCGGTTGATGTTGGAGCATTGCCAACAGCATCAAATATCGCTGAACTTGAAGAAGTGCATCTTTTGTGCACCATTTGGAATACTGCTGGGTCACATTGTGTGCAAGCAGGGGTTGTTAGTCTATCTAGCAAAGATTGCACTCATTCTTAGTTAACACCACCGACTAACATTAAGTAGTTGAGGGTGACATTACGTCATACTAGGTATTATCGCAAGTTCATCAGGGGTTATGCAGCGATCACAGCCCCTATGGAGAAGTTATTGAAGAAAGATGCAGTATTTCAATGGAGCCCTAAATGTCAAGATAGTTTTGAGATGCTAAAAACTAAGATGGATTCAGCGTCGATACTAGTATTTCCGGACTGGAGTAAGGAATTCCATGTCCACGTTGATGCCTCATCGATCACACTGGGTGTGGTGTTGGAAAACCAGGAGAGGGGGATCTATATCACCCCATTCCTTTTGCAAGTCAGAAGTTGTCATCAATGGAAAGGAACTATACCACTACAGAGAGGGAAGGCCTGGTGATGGTTTATGCCTACAAAATTTTTGACATTACTTATTGGGAGGATGCCTTAAGATGTTCACCGACCATTCTGCCTCAAAGTACCTGGTCAATAAGCCTGTGTTGGGGGGGGAGATATGTCGTTGGATACTTCTTTTTCAGGAGTTTGATTTTGAAGTGATTGTGAAGCCAGGATGTTTGAATGCCGTACCTGATCATCTATCGCGGATTGAGACAAGAGAGGAGCCCATTAACATTGACGATGGGTTGCCTGACGTGCAACTCTTTAAGGTTGAATTGGCTGATGGCTACTATGAAGAAATCATTCAGTTTCTGGCAACAGGTACCACACTCGAGGAGTTCACCACTAGTCAAAAGAAACACTTGGTGGTCAAGGATGCCGATTTCCATCTAATTGCAGGAGATTTATACAAATTAGGATGAGATGAGATACTACGGTGTTGTGTTTTGCCTCATGAGCAAGGGAAGATCTTGTTAGAAGTGCACACAGGAGTGGCTGGGGGGCACTATGGTGGTCGTGCGACTGCCAGGAAGGTGCTTCGTGCGGGGCTTTGGTGGCCCATGCTACACAACGATGCGACAGACTATGCATGGTCCCGCGATGTTTGTCAGAGAACTGGGAAGCCCTCCAAGTTCGATGAGATGCCACTAATAAATCAACTGACACTATAGCCATTTGAAAAATGGGCAGTGTATTTTGTGGGACCAATCCACCCACCTAGGAAACACACTGGTGCAAGATACATCATCATGGTGATAGAGTATTTGACAAGATGGGAGAGGGCTGCACCAGTCATTGATTGTTCCACAGCCACAGCCATGTAGTTCTTGTTTGACAACATTGTCACTCGATTTGGTTGCCCCAAGATATTGATGAGTGATTAGGGCAGTCACTTTCTTAATCGCACCATCAGTGCATTGATGGAGGAACTGTAGATACAGCATAAGAAGAGTATGCCATATTATCCACAGGCCAATGGTGCGATGGAAGCTCTCAACAAAATATTGGAACATGCACTGACAAAGGTGTGCAATGCGAACCGCGATGATTGGGATCTGAAAATCCCAGCAGTCTTGTGGGTGTATCGTACCACGTGTAAAAGGTTGACAGGACAGACACCATTCAAGTTGGTGTATGGGAAAGAAGTGATTATGCCTATGGATTACATCGTTCTGAGTCTGCACATAGCGGCAGCAACAGGTATGGATGTTGTAGGGGCATTAGAAGAGCATTTAGCACAGTTAGTACAGTTGGAAGAAGATCACTTTATTGTAGGATTCCACTATAGCATGGAGAAGGATCACCAGAAGGCTTGGCATGATCGCCACATAAAAAAAAAATAGTTTCAGCAGGGTGAATTGGTGTTGTCATATGACAACAAGTTTATGAAACATCCAGGAAAATTGCAGATGCATTGGCTTAGTCCATATTGCATTAGTCGCATAAGTTCAGGAGGAGTAGTACAATTGCAGTAGTTAGACAGAGTGATGCTCCCAAAGTTGGACAATGGTATCAGGTTGAAGCCCTACAGGTCGGGCTTGGAGCAGGGTGATTCCTGAGTCACATCGGCAAAAAAAAAAAAATGCACGTTGCTCAGTGGTAGGATGGTGCACCGACAAGAACAGAGTGTGCAAGTAGGGAGGCTTGTGCTGCATGTTAGGAGAGGTCTGTGATAGTGGCAAGATGACGACTGGGTCAAATCAGCAATAAATGTTTAAAGTTAAGACAGTTAACTAACGCCTCTTATTCGAATGATGAGCATTAATGGCCAATCCTGTAGAATCGGGTGACAGGATCAACGATGGATTTAGGTCATCAAGATGGGATTTGGTCCGAGTTAATGCAGGATTTAGTCATGATTACGAGGGATACGGTTGGGATCTATAAGAATAGGCCGAGGATGGTTGGAAGGCACTTGTTTGTGATGAGTGATTTTAGTTTCCAAGTGTTGAATTGTGCAAGGTTGGAGGTGTGTTACAGAGTGCAGTTGAAGTGTGTTTGGCAAATTCAGAGTTGAGCCAGGTTGAGCCATTTGTTGGCATTGCAGGAATTGAGCGCGGCATGCCGAGTGAGACAGAGATGGTGGATATTTACAATGAAGCCGATTCACCCCTCATCCCTACTACCATTGAGGAAGAGGTCAATCTCATGGATGAAGTTTCTAACATGCCGATGGGATCGTCCTCCATGGTGCACCAAAAGAGGGGGGGGACGCAGCTTAGCTCCGAGCGGCTTGAGAAGTGGAACACACATTCCACTACCCAAGTGCCAGAAGGCGTCCCCATAAAGAGCCCATCAAGCTTAGGGGTTGTGGAATCTGCAGTCCATGTAGGCATTTTTTTCGCAGATATCCCAGGGTAATGACCTCCATGTCGACCTGGAATGTAGCCGAGGAAGCCCACGAAGAACCAGCGGTATCAAATATGGATACTAGCAATCCCATGAGGTATGAGTTGTATTAGCAACATCGTACTAGCGTTGATGTAGCTGCAGTACAATGATCATGACTTGCTGGCATTGTAAGACGTTATGATGGAGCCCTTTCAGCCGTGAGCACCAGGGGAAACTAGTCTGGTGCCACCCATTCCACACAATTGGGCACATGGGCTAGAGAAGGCTGGGTTATTGGGATTGATCTACATGCCACATTTCGGGTGGTTGACGGAAGCCAATGCCTGTGTCAAACAGTTTTTGGCTTGTTTTCATGGTGGGGGCTATGGTTGGATAGGCAGGTCACCGTGATGGTGGACCTGATTTATGATATCATAGGCTTGCTGAAGGATGGGGTGACCCATCGCAATATTTTCAAGGGAAGAACAATGACAAAAAGCTTGCGGAAGTGGTACAAAATGCAGAAAGACAAATGGGCTTACCACTTGGATACTATCAATGAGCCCGCAGTCAAGATTGGGGTGCAAATCTTGGCTACCAAAATCCTGCGGAACACTCGACCCAATCAAGGCAACTCTGGATTTGTCGCTTGTGTGGAGCTATGTGCGGCAGGCATGTAGATGAACTAGTCCTTGTTTCTACTTAACTAGTTGATGGAGGACACGCTGGTGGCCCAAGAAGGACAACGGTCTTTTACCTATATCTGGCTGCTAATATTAGTCGTGTTGGTTGCTTGGATGGAACCTGACGATTATCAAGGAATGGAGGTGGACGCAGCCCAAGAACGCAAGGGAGCATGCTACCAAAACCTGTGGTGGGTGCAGGAACTGGAGCATCTCAAGGATTGCGCCATGTAGTTCTAGTTTTATTGGGAAGCGCTATAGGCAGTCGCTGAGTGGATTTCGCGGTTGACTTAGGCCACTGTTTAGAAGTACAAGGGAATCTCCCGGTTCATAATTGGACCACATAGTATCTATGTGTAAGCACACCGCGATACAGATAGACAGTGGTTACATACCTCCTATAATTTAACATATGAATACTTGGATTCGATCATTGACGACTGGCCGATCGAATGGCGCGAACCAGTTATTCAACAGGAGGCATCTACAAGGATACCATTCGATTTTCCAGTTATGGACGAACTGCGTCATCTGTCTGATGAGGATTCATCACAGACCCCTACGGATGATGAGCGTCAGGTTGAAGAAGGCCAAATGAGAGGACACCAGGACCATGCAACAATCAGTGGTATCCCCTTGACACCGGAGGCACAACTTGGTCGACTAATCCATGCTCTAAATAGTGTAACCAATGTAGCAGCTCACACAATGACGGTAAAGGCAAATGCATTAGAGGAAATTTGGATGAAAAATGAGCCTTTTAACCCTAAAGTACAATTTATTGTCATCACATATTAGCCAATCAAAATGGTTTAAAATTCATACAAGGTGCATGTAAAAAAATTGGAGGGAAAAATAAAAACTACTTTTTGGATCATATTTTCAACTTATCTCCTTATAGGTTTACTCAAATTTCAAGTGGGGGGACTCGTTGGATGCATAATTAAATTATGCATCCAATGAGTACCCATGTTGAATACTTTTAACAACATCTACACGATGAAAAATTGAAAATACATTAAAAAATGTGTTTTCTCTCACTAGAAGCACGTTTTTTAATGTAGTTTCAATTTTTCATGGTGTGGATGTTATTAAAAGTATGCAACATGGATACTCATTGGATGCATAATTTAATTATGCATCCAATGAGTTCTCTTGCTTGAAATTTGAGTAAACCTACAATGAGATAAGTTGAAAAGACGATCCAAAAAAGTAGTTTTTTTACTCTCTCTCTACTATTATTTTATTATTTTCCTTAGGAAGCCCAGTTTTTTACCCAAATTTCCTCTAGTGAAGGTTTTAATGCAATTACTACCCACCTAGATTCCTTATGCAACATTATTTTGAAGAAGGCACCAGAAGGAGCACCGGTGCAGGCAATTGGCACAATCAGCACTAAGCCGTGGGTCAGGAATGTCGATATTCCCCCGAATGCGATTGTGACAGATAATGAGGCTTTGAAAGCTTCGTTGCAGCCATTAGAGAAAGTGACCATCAACGTCAATGTGCTTCCATTGAAAGAGTTGACAACTATGCAGGAAGTTGCCACCTGAGAGATGGCGGACAGGATGCACGAGATCAGCAGTAAGTGCCTACGCTTGTAGGAGAGCGCGGAAGTGGCTAAGGAAGTGGTTGAATAGTTAACTGGGAGGGCTGCTACAACACAACATGCCATGGATGAGTTGGAAGAGGATATCAAGAAAGAACGGGCTAAGAAGGCTCGAGTGATTGAAGAGTTGAAGCAGGAACAGGATCGCCTCATTATGGAGAAGGCCACTTTGTGGGATCAAAGTGTGCAGGTGGAGGCAACCATCAGGGAGGCTTGTCACAATGTACCAGAGGCCACTGTAGAATGGACTTGATTCAACACATGCAACATTTTCGGGCTTCCATTGCTCGACTATATCAGGAAAACTAGGAGTTAATAGCCCTGGTGAACCCACGTACACCCAAAGCGCAGGTGGATGAACGCAAATGTGCTATTGAGGAGGCGGCAGCACAGATAGTAGAGGTGGGAGTGACAGCGACAAAAATTACAGCCAACACTGTCTATTTTTGGGGATGCATCATTCAGGATGAGTAGATTGATCAGTTGACCAAGTTCAGGCAGGAAGTGGAGGGGCAATTGGCAACACTCAAAATAGCGATACGTACGATGCCACAAATGGAGCAGGTTTCCAAGTTTGTGGACTTGAAAGAGTTGCAGCAGTGCATCACCAAGGTTGATGAGCATCAAAAGAAGCACATTGCACAGTTGGAGGAGTTCCAGGATATTGGTGGTCAGCTTGTGACTAAAGCTGGTGCAGCACTCCGGGATGTATAGGAGGGTCACCAACAAGTTATGACAAGGCTGAGTGAGCATCCGTCTCCCTAGGATGTGATCAACAGTCAAGCACTAGCTACGGCAGTAAAGGAGCAGGTCACGGAAATCAACCAACACAATGAGGACTTCAGGGTCAAGACCACTGCATACACCTTGTCCTGCTAACATAGCTCAAGGGCGAGCCACAAGATTGTGTTGGGGGCCTATTGGCAGGCGGTTAGGATGGGTCATTATCGCAGCACCACATGTGCTACAATACCACGGAATGCGGAAAGTCGAGCACAAATGATGTTATTTTTTATATTTTTGGGTCAATTGTACCATGGTATAAGGGTTTTTGGGTCAATTGGACCATGATAGTTAGATTTTAGGTCATTTTCTCGAAGTGTCGATTAGAAAGTTGTTAGTAAGTGGACAAGCAATGTAAAGGCAAAAGCCTATAAATAGTCATAGATTTGTAAGTGTTGAATCATCTTGGATTATGGATCTTTGATTGTGTATCGAAGATCAAGAGATATCTATGAGATCTGTATTTTGCAGAGATGTTGTATTTGGGTTTTTGTGGAGTTATGTGATATGACAAAGCTGCTTTCCAGAATCTCTGTGTCTCTCCTGTTTACTTATGTTAATGCATGTTGCGATATGAATCTATGAATGATGCAATGCTTCCTTGCTGCAATTAATGCTTTACTGTTATATTTACTGCAATGATGAATGTTTCTGTTGAATGATGCTATGAATATAAATGATGTCGAAGTTAAATGCATAGATCTACTTCTGAAATGTCGCAATAAGTTAAGTAATTGAGCCGTAAGCATCCTCCTTCATTCGAAGGAAACATGGTTCCGTCAACTCTTCCTTGAACATCTCGAGTGAGACCTCATCTGCTCTGCAAGTGTTGCTGGATAGGGTTAAACCTGTCTGGGCCAGTGCTCAAGGAGATCACAGTGGTTCAGGTGTTGACATTGAGTGGAACCCCTGTTGACTGGGTTTGTGTCAACATAACCCTTTAACCCACATGACTCATACAGGGCCGACCCCGCCATGGTGGTCTAATAACCCATCAAGTATAAGTTACTACACTTACAATATAACTTGCGACACTTGCAAGTACAACTGACAACACTTCCAATCGAAGGAATAATACATCTTCGTTGGGGATACAATAAAGTACAAATGCAATATACAAGTGAATATATTTCAAAGTTACAAATACATCAACACTCCCTCTTAACTAGGAAGGTATTCTCTTGACACAAGTCATCAATACATATCGCAACAAGTCTTCAATTCTGGAGCTAGATCATCGTCACTGGATCACAGAGCATCATCATCATCATTGTTGTTGTACCTGACATATTGATCATTGGGATATCTCTCAATTCTTCTCGTTATAGGAAGTTCTATAGATCCAACCCTTTTTCATGTTGGTTGTAGGCCTAGCCTCCTGCAGGTCTTCATCATCTCTGGCCATATTGTGGAATCCTCAAGACTTATTATGTGCATCAACAGAACCTCGAAAGAGCATCCTTGCTCAGACTATAGGATCTCCCAGGATCTTTTACATGTTGACTGTCACAAAACCTTAAAAGAGTGTCTTGCAACCTACAAGAACTTTAAAGAGCATCATAGGACTGATTACAAGCTTATTGCTCAACCTATTGTATCTCTAGGGATGATTACATGTGACCCCCACCACAAAACCTTAAAAGAGTGTCTTGCATCCTGCAAGAAATCTAAAGAGAATCCCAGGACTTATTACAAGCTTACTGCTCAACCTATCGGATCTCCAGGGATGATTACATGTGGTTAGTAAAAACCTTTAAAGAGTGTCTTGCAACCTGCAAGAACTCTAAAGAGCATCCTAGCATAGACTATGGGATCTCCAGGGATGATTACATGCCTCTAGTAGCAAAACCTCGAAAGAGCATGCTAGCTCAGACTATAGGATCTCCCAGGATCTTTTCTATGCTACATGCACAACCTGTCCACGGCCATGGAGTATCAACCTGATACTCATGATCATACTAATCATCATCATATAGTACATCATCCTGATGCACATCATCATCGCATGATCATCTTGATCATCATCAGAGCATCATCTTGATGCTCGTCACATATGATCATCCTGATCATCATCATAGCGTTGTCCTGATGCATGTCATCTGCAGCATTGTCCTGATAATCGTCATATATTATCATCCTGATCATCATCATATCATCATCCTGATGCATATCATCACACATGAACCAACTGATCATGTAAAGCATCTACCTGATGCATATCATCACACATGATCCACCTGAACATGTAAATCATCCACCTAATTCATATCATCACACATGATCTACCTCATCATGTAAAGCATCCACTTGATGCATATGATCATCCTGATCAATATCATGCAGAACATAATGTAGAGCATCGTCCTAATGCTCATCACATGACACTTACATCCATAGCCATGGGAAGGGCCCTCCTATCACCATGCTTGGAATGGCTCCTACAAATGTGTCCCATCACTTCTTCCTCAAAGTATCTTCTATTTGAAGAACACCAAGTCTCTCTCTAAAGTACTCAAACTTCACTCTGGCTAGTGGTTTAGTCAACACATCTGCAATTGGCTCATCCGTCGCAACATACAGCAGCTTCACTCCTCCTCTTTGCACCATATCCTTGATATAGTGATATTTGATCTCATTGTTCTTCGACCTGTCATGGAACACGGGGTTCTCGGACAACTTCACAAAACTCTGGTTGTCACAGAAGATATAGGTAGCATCCAATGGGAGATCAAAGAACTCAGATAGTAGCTTCCTAAGCCATACTGCCTCACAACTGGCCGAACAAGATGCAACATACTCTACTTCGGCTGTACTCAGTGCTACGCAGGATTGCTTCCTGCTAAACTAAGAGATCACACCTGATCCCATACTGAAGAAGCACCTCGAAGTGCTCCTCCTATCTGCAGCATTGCCTGCCCAATCTGAATCAAGATAACGCTCTAGGTTAAACTTTTGATTCACATCATACTTGAGCGCATAATCAACCATACCCTTCAGGTACCTCAGAATATGCTTCAAAGCAATCAGGTGAACATGTTTAGGATCTGTCAGGAACTGGCTCAATGTGTTCACCGCAAAGCAAATATCTGGTCTTGTGTTTGTCAGGTACATCAAGGACCCAATTATCTAACAATACACCATGACATTAATCAACTCTAATGAAGCATCAAATAGAAGCTTTAGGTTCGATGCCATAGGTGTGGACATGGCCTTGCAGTCGATCATCCTAAACTGCTTCAGGATCTTTACTGCATATTTCCCTTGTCTAAGGAAGATTCCATTTGCACTCTGCCACAACTCCATACCTAGAAAGTAATGCATCATCCCCAAGTCCTTCATCTCAAACTTGGAAGCAAGCTTCCTCTTCGTGTAGGAAATCAACCCATCCTCGCCTGTAACAAACAGGTCATCCACATATAGTAGTAGTGTCACTGGATTTCCTTCCTCAACCTTGTAGTAAAGGTTGGAATCCACTTTACTCTTAGTAAAGCCCAAACTGGATAGGAAACTGTCTATCCTACCATACCAAGTCCTAGCACCTTGCTTCAAGCCATAGAAGGATTTTTTCAACCTACACACATATGAATCCCTGTCATGTGTCTCAAAATCAAGTGGCTATTCCACATACACTTCCTCTTCGACTACACTATTCAAGAAAGTTGTCTTGACATCCATCTGGTGTATCTTCCACTTCATCACTGCAGCCAGAGCAAGTACTATTCTAATAGAAGTGTATCTAGATACAGGAGAAAACATTTCTTCATAATCTATTTCCTCTTTTTGGGAGAAACCATGAGCTACAAACCTCACCTTGTATTTCTCTATGCTACCATCTGCAGCTTGCTTCATCTTATAGATCCATTTGGAAGCCACAACAAACTTCCCTTCAGGTCTTGGGACCACATCCCAAACATCATACTTCATGATCGACTGGTATTCCTTGATCATGGCATTCTTCCATTACTGCATCCCGGATCCTGGGAACTTCAGATTCTTCAATATCTTCAATAGATAGTTTTCTTTGAACTTCGTTGCTGGAACAAATGTTGTTGTCCTTCTTTTGTAGGTGATTGTACATGATATTTCCTACAAGTCAAATTGAATTGCATGATTAGAAACTTCTCATAGTTTTCAAAACAAAATCTTACACATAAGAATATATGTCATATAGTCATGCAATTATCTTAGCCAATGCTTCAATACAACATTTATCCATATTCCATAACTTTCTAGATGCCTTCCATGTCTACCAGAACATTGTTAAGAGTGTGCACAACTCCCAACATGTCAGCAAAGAGGTTTCATTCGAGATAAGTAGAAATGGAATGTTGTACAGTACCATAGGCCACTTACCCATTACATGCATATTAGTAGTATATTGTTCATTAATGCAATTATTCTAATATGCATAATACACAACATAAATCTAGGAACATAAGTATGACTGGAAAGCATCATTTAAGTAATCATATATATGAAAATTCAAATACTTATCTTTGTTTAGTTGTAGGGTGGACTCCTTCTCAATCTTCGCTTCCTTGTAGGAATTACTGGAGTGTGCTCCCTCTTGATATTTGCTTCCTTTATTATCTATCCTTGAACTTATATCCATCCTGGACCACTATGCATGCTTAAGTGTGCACTAGTGTCATCCTCAAGATCTCATACATAATCATACATCCATCAGTATAATCTCAATACTATCAAAACATTATGATTCTAAATAATCTTAGATATGTATGGTCATGATCATTTCATGCATAGGTAATAGACTTTAGTATTCAAGGTTTCAAGGAAGACTTCTTTTACTCATGCATATTCTTATTTGACCATAGGACTCTTCTGGTTAGTCATATCATCAATCAGAGTAAGAAACATAATATGCATAAACCCTTGATTACTTAAACTTCTAACTTCAAGAATAACCATTATCATTCATACAAAAGTATAAGATCCTAACACAAGGTAGGATTCTAACTTGATACAGTAAAAACATGCTTGCTAGTTATGTCTAACATACCCACATAACATCTTCTTGTTCTCTTCAATGACTTGTGCTAGTAACCTGCATATCTCATAAGTTAACCATTGTAGAACCGAATTATACATACCTCGTAAGTAGAGCTTCATGAAAATGGATGATTTTTTGTCTTCATGTCACCATGGTCATATGTTCTTGATCTAGAACTTGATTTGTACCTTTCATGTTAGCAGACAACATCATCCTCATACAACACCATAGTGCATTAGTACAATCATAAGTGTCATGACCCTAATATATCATTCACATGCATTCATACTTTTACTAGGGTGATAAGACAAGTCGAAAATTAATCAAGATTGTACTAACCTCAAATGAAGACAAACATATCATAAACTTAATCATAAACATTTTTCAAAACATACCTATATCTCTTCAAGTCATACCTATCGGAATTTCTTGTAATATTCTTATGTAAGGCCTTAGCCTCATCTCCCTTTGAAACTGGAACTTCTTCACTTATGTAGGTGTCCAATTCATTCTCTTCTAGGATTAACCCAATCCACTTTGATTTGTTGAAACTAGATCTAGAGCTGGATTAGGGTTTGTCAAAAAAACCCTAAAAATTCAAACTTTGAATTTCAAACTTCTGATTGGATGAAAAAATGCGCCTTGCTGAGTTGATCAAGCTGGTATACTTCAATTTTAAAAACTACAAAATTTGACCCTTCAAAATTGCCTTTGAAACATCTGAATCTTCTAGACAGGATCCCGAACTAGGGTTTGATAAAGCCTGGTCTTCTACCCAACCAAAAATTTGATATTGTACTCAAAACTTCAATTTTTCTGAGGAGCTTCCAGCCTTGGTCTTAGATTCCAAAAATTCCAACTTTTGTAGAAACCCTAATTTTCCACCTTTCCAATCAAAATCCCGAACTAGGGTTTGATGGAGCTCGGGGTTCTCCCCAACCAAAATATTTGATCTTGGTCTCTAAATTTATATTTTCTTGAGGAGAGCAATCTTATGCTGAGATCAATTTAAAATTCCACTTCCATCAAAATCCCTAAGTTCCCACAGCAGTGATAAGCCAACAATGAGAATGCTCAGAATCCAATTCTATTTCATAGAAATATGTGCCTTATTGTTTCTAGTGCATCTATGAAATTATGAATCCATAGGGTCTGAAACACCGTCCTGTGGTATCCTGAACTGTCATATTTCCAACCCCATAGGTCTTACCTCAAATGGATTCTCTGAGAGAGATATTTAAAATGTCGTAACGTGACCTGTTTATGGGATAAAACAAGATAGCAAAGTTGTACGGAGTGCCACATGTCACTGGTTCAACTTCGGCCTCTAAAAATTGTACCTATGAAACTAAAGTCCATGCCCTTACTTTAAATTTTTATAGAATTTCATTTGGAGCTTCCTAGCCCAAGTTGTGATATTTTTTCCTAGGTCACCTATTTATGACTCAGATCTAGAAGAGGCAGAAACCCTATATTGTATGGATCATAAAATAGAAAGTACAACAAATTAGATGATGTGCTTCAGACACAAGGTACATGGGGATGTTATATATGACCTGTAGAAGTTTCAAAACCTAGATCTTCGCCAAAATGGATTTATAGCGAAAGTTCCATGATGACTGGCTTTTGCTATATCAAGCCCTAGCTTCCAATTTGTCGCAAGTGCAACAAGTGTCCTAAATGCCCTACCATGCCTTCATTTAGGCTAGCTCTGATACCATGTTATTTTTTATCATTTAATTCAATAGATATAGGATATTAACTAAAAGAACAACATGTACAACATATCAAGCATAAGAGACAAGAGACAAGAGACACAAAACATTTCACCGAGGAAAACCAAGAAGGTGAAAAACCCCGCAACTTCCTCAGAGATATAATGAGAATCAATACAAAGATCACAATGATCAAACCCAAGAGATAGATATATTCAGCAGCATACTCCTCCTCCACTTCTATGCACTCCTCCTCTCTCTCACTAATGCGAAGTGAGTGAATGAGAGAATGTGTAAAATGAGAGAGACACACTCTCTATTTATACACTACTTCACTTGTCTTTTAACTCTAACAAGGTCAGCCCCAAATTAACCACTTAACATAATGTTGACTGGGATGATCCCCACTAGGTTGGTCTAATAACCCTTTAACCCACATGACTCATACAGGGCCGACCCCATCAAGGTGGTCTAATAACCCATCAAGTATAAGTTATGACACTTACAATATAACTTGCAACACTTGCAAGTACAACCGACGACACTTCCAATCGGAGGAACAATACATCTCCATTGGGGATACAATAAAGTAAAAATACAATATACAAGTGAATATCTTCCAAAGTTACAAATACATGAACACTACCAGCCATGTCTCATCACTAGTGGTAGTGGATTCAGAAAGGGATAAGACAAGATAGTACTCCTTCTTTGTCTCTTGATCATCGGATAAATTATTTCTTGTAGTATCATCTTTTGTAGCAATAGAAGCATGAAATCTACCCTTGAATTTTACTCTTTGATTTTCACATCATTCTCTTGCATAATGGCCCTTCTTATTTCAATTGAAACATTTAACTTTAGACTTATCAAATTTCTTGAAATCATTCTCTTTTTTATGAGAGAATTTCTTGTGATATTTCTTACCTCTTTTCATATGTGACGCAAGAGCAAGGTTTTCTTATTTGGAGGAAGTATACTTGCTCTGGATTCACCCTTATTATTGTAGGAAATCATTCCATAGTCTCTCAAAGTTAAGTTTCATTTCCCAACCATTTATTACATCCAAGAATGTATCCTGTGAAGATGGACAATGGTTTGAATGATATCATCATCATCAACATTCACACCAATGCTCATGAGTTGATCTCTTACTTGAGAGATCATTGTGACGAAGGAAGCCACAACTCCATCCTTTTCCATGTTTAGATTTAAAAGCTTGTTCGTCAATGATCTCTTTTGACTAGGCACCTTATTCTCATAAATACTTGTCAAAGTGTCGAAGCATTCCTTTGTGGCCCTCAATGGAGTAATCATGGGATTCAAGTTTTCTTTCACAGAATCATAAATAATCCTCTTTTTCATGGCTTGATTCTTCTTGAAGTTGGTGTTCCCTACATTAGTATTAGGCTCTTCAATAAGACTAGATACATATCCTTCTAGATCATGCTCTTCCATGATATTCGGAATCTTGTCCTTCCAAGTATTGAAGTTCGAAGTTCCTTCAAGACATTCTTCCAGTCTTACTGAGATTGAAGCCATAATTATTCAAGTACTATGCACACTTAGGATCTATGTAGGCTCAAGCTTGATTTCTGAACTTAACTCTTTTACTCCCTAAGCTCTAATACCATGTTAATTTTTTTATCTTTAATTCATAAATGCAATAGTACTTGAAATCAAATAACAAACATAAACATAAGCAATTACATTCGATACATGAATTTACACTGGGGAAACCCTCTATGACTTGAGGGAGAAAACCCCAACAAAACCTTCTTTAGTATATCGATAAATAGCAGAGAATGTATTTTACATCAAGCACCCCCAGTGAAATTGCAAAGCAAGAGAAATATAAAGAAGAGAGACTCAGAATAATATCCTGCACAAATAGAAGCACATTTGCTTCAAGAGAGAAGAGAATTCACTTCACATTGAATTCAACAATCGTGTATAACATATTTATATATTCTTCACATACATCAGCTTTTATTTTTATCTTTATACTTCATGATTAAGTTTCCCTCCCTATGGATGTATCAATATTGCATGAAGAAGAGTGTCCCACTTCTCATGCAGTGCATTAACTCATTGAACTGAGTATTAGGATGAACTGAGCCTTTAACTGAATGCTTTCTTACTTAGTTATGTGGCTAACTTAAGTGTCATCATGCAAGTTTCACAACTCAATTGTCATATTTTAGTTTAACATAAGTTTCGTCTTCTAGTTTAACAAAAGTGTCATCATGCAATAACACTTAGTTAACTAGATCTTCTTTGTTATCACTTAGTTAACTCTCTTAACTGATTCTTTCTTGTTAACATCATTGTAGTAATCAATTTGAGTTCTTTGATTTACTGAAGTCTTCACTGAAGTTTAACAATTCGAATTCTCTCTTAATTAATTCTTTTATGTGCAATTCAAATTCTCTCATATCATATCACATCTTATCTTTATCTCTTGTCTTATTTGCATGGTCCACATGCTCCACCTTAATTATCATATCAAATATTCGAAGGATATTTTCCCAATGATGTGATCATATTTTCCTACTATTGTTCCAAGTGGTTATATGCTAAAGTAATTCACTCTAGGGGTGGCCAGTCATTAGGGGATACTTAATATATTAACCATGGTTAGTATTACATCACACACCATACTTTCTTCGACATGAAGAATCACCTCAACACATGAGGTACCACCTCAACACATGAGGATCTATCTTGACACACAATACCTTAGCCTTGACTAGCAAGATTGTACAACATAATCACTTTGAAATACAAATCACATGCCTCAACACACGAAGCTTAAATATTCTTGATTCCAACTCAAGATTCTTCTCCAAGTTTGTTGAGTCCAACTCAGGATCTTATAAGGAACTACCTCGACAAAAGAGGCTCAATATTAACACATAATATTAACCTAGAGAATGACTCATGATGATGTAACTTTAAAAAATATAGCCTAACCTACCCCAAACTCAATCGAGTCAATTGCCTAATCGAGTCAATTACCTAAACTGGGGAACTACTGAGGGTGTATGGAAGAAGAACTAGAGGTGCATGTCCATAGACTACTTCATATAGTGTCATTTTAGATGTGGTATTGTACCACCATAGAGCTTCAAGGAAATCCATAGAAATAGTTGTCCAAATCTATGTAGGGAGGAGCAAGGGTTTGAGCAGTCTCGAAACGAGTGTCGTTTCACCCTTGTTGACCTGGAAAGTATCACAGTTAGCCACCATCTATTGAATTTTCATTTTTAGTCCCTGTCAAAAGAAGTTACATTGTTACCGGTCATATGTTTTGAGGAACCCAGAGTGCCCTACCGATGGAGAAGCATGGAGTTCATAGAAGGGATAGTCCTGTTGATCAGATTGCAACCAATGTGGAACAAGCAGAGAAATAGTTGTAAGAGAAACTGGGTCATCAAGTGTGCAAGAAGGAGCATCTGCCACCAGATTTTCCTTACCCTTCTTGTAAGTGGTCGCATAGGCAGAACCCATGAGTTGGATAACCCATTTCAAGTGTGTTGGGGAAGAGACCCATTGTTCCAGGAAATTTTCCAGACTCTAGAGATCAGTCTTGATGCAAGAATAATTCCCTAATAGGAATGGTTGCCACTTCTGTACTACATGAAAAATAGCCATAAGTTCCATCTGAGATGTAGATGCGGCTAAATTCTTACCGGAAAGGTCTCTTTAAGGCGACAAGCCCACTTGTTCAACAAAGACACCTGCATATCTATCTAAGGAAGTAGTGGAGACCATTGATGGGTGATTCTGAATGGAATGGAGCTGAGCGATGACACCATGTGAATTCTTCTTAAGGATCTTTTCTAGGCGATGTGAACTGATGATGCCAAGAGACCCTAGTTGTAAGCCCATAAATTTTTGTTGTTTCTCATTGACTAAAAACTGCATCCAAAGTTCAGCAAAATCCCATAAAATGGGGCCAAGAGTGCATAACCATTGAACGCCCAAAACCACATCACATCCACCTAAGGACAAGGAAAACATCTCAGAGCATAGGTTATAATATGCCAGAGAGATACACACATTGTGACACTTCCCCTTGCAAGGTAAGGTGCCCCCATTGGCAACCATGACTTCAAAGTTGGAGCAAGGATGGGAAAAAAATCATCGTGTTTGGAAATCTGAGGGTCAATGAAGTTATGAGTGCTACCAGAATCAATGAGTATGGTAAGAGGGAGCTTCTTGAAGAAACCCCTAACCCACATTGTTTGTGGGGTGGTGACACCGGTTACAACATGGAGAGAGAACTCTGGTGGGTCTTCTTGAGATGGGGGGTCAACAAGCGGGTGATGAATGTCAACCTGATCATCTATTGTATCTGGAGCTTCTTCACCAAGTTCAAAGGCAGGCTTAGAATCCACATCCAAGAGATAGAGGTTTTACTGAACACATCTATGTCCGCAAGTGAATTTCTCATCACAATTATAACAAAGCCCTTTTTCTCTATGTGTCTGCATCTCTATTTCAGAAAAATGCTTGATAGGAGTTGGTCGAGGAGCTGGCGTGATGGGAGGTCGTTGGGAACCCATATTTATGAAGGGAACAAAGGTGAGTTTGGAGTGTTTTTGGGTTGTGATCTTGTCTTCTGCCAACTTAGCCAAACCTAGGACTTCCATCATAGTGTTGGGACATAAAATTTTGACCTCTGAGCTGATTATATCCTTGAGACCACTGATAAAACAACTCATGTAGAATTCATCAGACAATCCTTCTGTGTGATTGGCTAGTTACTCAAATTCTATCTAATACTCTCTCACTGTGCCTATTTGGAGAAGTTTAGTGAGTGATCCTATGAAGTCATCAAAAGCACTAGGACCAAATTGTTGCAAAAGGAGTGGCAAAAATCTGTCCAGTTTGGCTTGTGATGAGCTTTGATGTACCAACGGTACCATTGAAGGGATTCCTATTCCAAATGAAAGGATGCAAGTGGAACTTTCTAGACATCAAAAGTATTATACAGACTGAAATATTGTTCTTCGTGGTATATCCATCTAGTCAGATCAGTACCATTGAAGTGAGGAAAATCAAGCTTCGACCCACAAAAATTGCTGGAAGAAGAGAACCCAGTGGCTGCAAAAGATTCTGGCTATCGGCTATTGTTCATGGATGAATGTTGAAGATGGAGGCTGAGAAATTTTTCATCCAGATCCTGGAGTTTGGTTTAGATGGCTGCAAGAGCTTCCTCCATGGTTTTTTCTAATGCGCGGGTGACAACCATAACCATGAGTTTTTTTTTTTTAGTGGGTAGATAAACAAAAACAGAAATTGTTTTAGTAAAGGAAAATATGGATTTGGGAAAATTTTGATGGGTAATTGGGTTTGACTAGGTTTTGGACACTTTCAAAGGGACAAGGGAGCAGAAAAGGGGGATTTCAGAAGTGGGGTGAAAGAATGAGAAAATTTGGCAGAGAGGGACAAAGAAGCAGAAGTGATCAGCAACAGATGGATCTGCAACGGTGCATAAGTGACTGGGAACAGTTCTGGGTAGAAAAAATCTGTGATTTATTAGCTGAAAATAGATATGGACCCCAGGTATGCTTAGCTTTCTAATGGTTCAGGGGATTCACTTGGCCACCAATGTTGTCTGACGGCTTGGGTATTGGGGCAGTAACCCTCACTCCACGGCTCAGGTAAAACTAATAACCGCTTTTCCACAAACAACAGCTCTTGGTTTACCTCACAGGTGGGAACTAGTCAATTAGGTAGGGGTCGTTTCCCTTTTCACTGGAAGGTCCTCTCAATGGGACAGCTACTTCGGGGTTCCTGTGGTACTCCTCACAATGCATTTTAGGGCTTATGCCCAAGTACTTCCCACAGTTAAGCGGATAGGGAATATTCCCAGATCCAAACCTGCAACAAATGCGAAAAAAAATTGGTAGAAATTTCACCCAACGAGCCCAAGAAAGTGATCTGATACCAGATGTGAAGAACCTGCAACAATTAATTAATGAAAATACATGAGCTAGTAGAAATAATAGAACTCAGAATCGCAGGCCACTTTGATGGGGCAACCTCCTTTGAGCAAGCTCAATATAAATAACTTCACGATACCTTCATTGGCCTCAACACACACTTATATACTAAGTCTATGACCAATACTATGGGTCAATACCATGGGCTAATACAAACTATAGATCAACAAATACTACGGGACGACTTACAAAGCATATGTGTCCAATAACAATATACTAACAAAGTAAAGAGATTGGTTGACAAGGGTTCCTAACAGCTCGTAGCTAGTGTTATTTGACAGTTTCATAAACTAGGGTTTCCCTCAATAACAGGCATTGAAATTTTTGCACTAAGGGTTCAACCTTGAAAATGCCTCATTCAGGAAATTTTAGATAGAAAAACTCCTTTTAAACCACCCAAAAACACTTACATGATCTCACAGAACTTTGTTCTACTGCCCGGTTGGGATTCTATGCCCCTGGTAGGGATTCACCATGTGTCCTTGAAAGCCTCTAAAATGCGAGATTCAACTGGCCATAAACTGATGACAGTGGATCCAATCAACAAACCATAAACTCATTTAGATTTATGATGTTGTCATAATTATAGGGGTTCCTATCTCCTCTCATTCCATGGCCTGCAAGTGGCATTGTTTGACAATTTCATAAACTAGGGTTTCCCTCAAGAAGAGGCATTGCCATTTTTGCACTAAGGGGTCAACTTGGGAAATACCTCATCCATGAAATTGTGGCTAGAATTCCAACCTTTATCCCACCCAAACACACTTGCAAGATCTCACAGAACTCCATTCTGCTGCTCGGTTTGGATTCTATGCCCCCAACAGGGATTCCCAATGTGTCCCTAAATGCCTCTAGGATGCGAGATTCCACTAGACATAAAATGATGACCATGGCTCGGATCGATGAAAAATTGACTCCATTGGATTCATGATGTCATCATAATTATAGGGGTGCCTCTCTCCTCTTGGTCCATGGCCCGTAGCTGGTGTTGTTTGACAATTTCAGAAACTAGGGTTTCCCTTAATAAGAGGCATTGCAATTTTTGCATTGAGGGGTCAACTTGGGAAATACCTCATCCATGAAATTGTGGATAGAATTACCATGTTTCCCATAACTCATCAAACAAACTTGTAGTATCTCATGGAACTTCATTGTGTTTCCCAGTAGGGATTCTATGCCCCTGGAAGGGATTCACCATGTGTCCCTGAAAGCCTCTAGGATGCGAGATCCATAAAATGATTTCCATGGATCAAAATGATGAACTGTTGAATCCATTGGATTCATAACATGGTCATAACTCTAGGGCTTCCTCTCTCCTCTCATTCCATCGCACATAGATGGTGTTGTTTGAACATTTCATAAACTAGGGTTTCCCTCAATAAGAGGCATTGCAATTTTTGCACTAAAGGGTCAAATTGGGAAATACCTTATCGATGAACTTATGGCTATAATTCTCATGTTGATCCCACACAAACACACTTGTAGGATCTCACGGAATTGCATTATGTTTCTTGTTTGGGATTCTATGCTCCCAATAGGGATTCACTATGTGTCCCTCAAAGCCACTAGGATGCAAGATTCATCTAGCCATAAAATAATGAACATGGCTCAGATCAAAGAGCCATCGACTCCATTAGATTCATGACATTGTCATAATGATAGGTATTAATCTCTCTTCGCGTTCCATGGCTCACAGCTGTTGTTGTTTAACAATTTCAAAAAATAGGGTTTCCCTCAATAAGAGGCATTGCAATTTTTGCACTAAGGGGTGACCTTGGGTGTTGGAGCTACTCATCATATGGCCATTATGGCTATCAAGAAACCATAGAAAGGGATATGAATAGTTGTTTTCACTCATTGGTTTCTTCGTTCAAGTTAATAGAAATATTAAATGTACAATATACCTTTAAGAAGAGGAATGCCATACTTCCTAAAGATGCTATACTAGGGACCCAAATGGTGATCGCAGATTATGATGAGGAGCAAGTTGACTTTTCAGATGACCTTACTGAAGGTATAGACATTTAGGATGTAGTTGTGAAATTATAGTTGGTGGTTGATTCCTCGGACTTATGCAGTGCAAGGATAATTTTAGGGGCGAAATTTAGCCCATGGGCTATTTTTCCAAAAAAATATTCACCAATTTGCATTTTTTGAAGCCTTGTTTCGCCCAATTTTGATGGGGTAAACTTTTTTCACTATAAAAATCGCCAAATTATTATATAAACTATATAGAATCCTTAGAAATTGAAATAATTTTAGAAAAATATCGCCAAATATTTTATAGTTGACATTTTAAGAATTGGTAAGATTCGTCAAGGTTTATACACTTTTAAATAAGTATGGGTCCTTAAAATTATCCTTGATGCAGTGAAGGCAATAGCAGTCCATTTGGGTCTATCCCTATGGCAGTCGGCATGGACAATTCAGGCCATCTCACAGTGTTTTCCAAAGGTGGGGTATTTTAAAACCCACTGTTTGGAAGGTCTTATCTTCTTTCGAGTCCAGTGGAGGTTTTTTCTTTCCATTTCAAGCAATCTATTCCTAAGGAGAAACCCCTTCTCCCTGATGTTAAGGCGTAGGATATTTTACTGTCTAGGGTTTCATGATATTTTTTCACCCAAGGTAACCTGGATTAGGAGGTGGTTTTTGACAGTTTTAGGCAGCAGCGGGGTTTTTCTAAAAAGCCCATTTATAGCCAGAGTCTTTCAAGCCTCGGCACTCTACCGATGGATATACATTTATCACAACCAAGCAGTTCCTTGGTCTGGTCGAAAGAAGGATATTGATCTAGGGAGATGAGCTTGGGTATTAGTAATCCCCAGGATGGGTTGTCTTTGGTTTCAGGTGATCCAAAGTAAGGAAACCCTCAGACTCTCGAAACGTAGGCTATAGGTGCATATCAGGCATAGACAAAACCCAAAAACAGAAGGAAGAAGAAAGTGTGATGCACTTCACAAATAGAAGAATATTTTGAACTAGTTTTCAAATAAGAAATCATGATGAACAATGTTGAAGAGGTCGTAGATAGAGTGGTGGTTGGTAGAGCCTAGGGAAAGTGCTTTGTTCCTAAAACCCTAAGGGATTGGGATAGGATAAATTAGGGGCACAAGATCAACTACATCCCCAGGATCAAATTCATGGCCAAGGGGTTTTTTTTGTTTTTCCTATAATCTCTTGAGGATGCCAACGGGGCATTGTCATAAAACTAGAGCATTCAGTCGATCC
This sequence comes from Larix kaempferi, assembly GCA_027924585.1. NCBI lineage: Eukaryota > Viridiplantae > Streptophyta > Pinopsida > Pinales > Pinaceae > Larix > Larix kaempferi. Next base: position 671,503 of record BSBM01001758.1, read on the forward strand.
CCATCCACATGAAAAGGTAGTCTCCTGTGTTCGACCCAAAATGAGAAAGGTTGAATGTATTGTCGATTTGGGTCCAACTTCCTCGCCTACCATTAGAATTTTGTTCTCATGAAACCTTCAAACATATTGGGAATACTCTTGGTTCTTTTATGGAGGCTAATATGTCTTTTGAACAGATAGACATAATGTCAGTTGCGCATATCCTGGTGAAAATCGATATGCAGGTAGGGTTGTTGAAAGAAATGAAGATGGTTATAGGAGATAATTTCTTTGTTCAAACCCTAGACTGTGAAGGAATACCCTTCATATATCAGTGATTTCATGAATTTGGGAGTATTGCGAGTGATTTCTCCCACACTCAGTATGGCTCATATGAAGGGAAACAAAAATTGAAGAAGGTGCACAGGGGTGATGACGGTAGTGGGTTTGGACCCATCTCTAGGACAGAGCACCATTTAGATGGATTTCCTCCTCTACACGATGGAGGTCAGCATAACCTTCCCTCAATCATTATACTTTCCTCCTCTAATGGATTTCCAAAATATATCGTGGTCGAGAATGAGGTGATTTGGGTTTGCAAAGCAAATGAGGGCCTTGCTGCATCAAATCGTGTCTCTGTGGAGGCAACGGGTATGTCCTTTAATGAATATATCTCCATTAATTTTCAATCGTTTTTCCTATTTGAAGGAATTAGCACTGTTGGTATCTCATTATCCCCTCCCACTATCTTGGACTCATCATCTGTCTCTCTCTTAGTCCCGACCATGTACCCTAGCAATCAGTTGGGGCATTCTTCTCCCTTGGCTCGTGTCTCTTTAGATGTTGAAACCTATTCAGAAACTGATAGCAAGACCATTCTCCATAACCTCAGACCATACTAATTCTGACCTCTTAGGATGGCTTGAGTATCACCTCAGTACTTGGCATCATTCCGGAGTGCATCCTTTTTGGCATGGGTAGGGGCAGACAATCTCATCTTTCCAAAGCTCAAGGTTGGGCCATTGTAGATATGACTATAAGAAAATAGTTCTCCACTAATAGGGAACTTAGAGTACCAAAATCCCTAACCAGGGTTATTAAATGAAACTCCGCTCCTTCAACTGCAGGGAGTTGGTGAACCCATCTAAAAATTCATCACTTAGGTGTTTGATTGAATCCAATAGTCTAGACATTATTTTTCTTCGAGAAATGTTAGGTGAAAGCAAAGCTGTAAAACTTTCCTTAGAATCCTTGTTAAAGAACTAGAATTTTGTGTCTATCGATGCAAGGGGTTGTTCTGGGGGGCTTGCTGTCAGATGGCACTCAAGGGTGAGCAATGCGATAAGTTTCTGGAGTATTTCCTTAGGGATTGGCCTATATTTTTTTTTTTTGAACTCAATCATGAATTCATAATCATCAACATCTATGGTCCTGATGATAGAAAAATGTTCTAGAATAATCTTCTCTCCAAGTCTTTCATTAATCACAATGCTCTGATAATTGGAGGAGATCTAAATTTCTCAATTGGAGATGAAGAAATTTGGGGTTCCCTTGATATCACAGATCCCCAATCGTATTTCTTCCTTAACCTCTTGGAATCAAATGGCCTTATTAAAATCGATCATGTGAGATTAAGGCCAACATGGAGTAATAGGAGGACAAGTCATCACAAAATTGCTAAGTTTTTGGACTGTTTCCTAATTTCCTTAAAATATGTTGAACGACTCCTCCTTGGTCATACAATGGGTTGATTGAGAGGGTGAATCATATCATTCTCCAATACTCCTAGAAATTAAAGGTCAGGAGAACAAGCCTAAAATCCAATTTAAGCTCAACTCATAGTGGACGAAAGATGAATCTTTCCACAAGCTGGTCTACAATACTTGGGATGGGTTATAGCTAGGAAGTCAAACCAGGGTTGCAATAAAATTCAAAGAAAATATTAAAAAGGTTAATAAAAACGTCAAGGAATGGAGGAAGAAGAAGATTGAGAGCTCAATGAAACTAAGGAGGTTACCCAAATATTCTATGACTCATAATGGGGGGATTCTCATCAGACAAGGAAAAATATCACTTAGTTTGGTTAGAAAGTGTTAGGATATTCCTATGCTCCATCCTAGTCCTAGCAGCATTTTCATTATTTGCATTTTCAGTCGTGCATGCACTTTTAGGGTTTGCATGCATTATTTAGGGTTTGCATGCATTTGCATGCATCCCAGTCATCCATATCAACACCTAGACCTCAGTTAGATAGCCTCCAGAGCTTCCTTCAACTCAGTTTCAGCCCTCCTAGAGCTTAGTGCGCCCTCCTTTCACCTACTGCATGAGAAAGGCACCCTTCCTTACCTACCATTCAGTTATCTTTAGTTATCTTTAGTTCTTTCCTTGATTTAAGGCTAGACTAACTCTCAACTGACTGTATCACTTCGATGGACCTCCAGTGAGACTTGAATGCCCGTTTTGTCTTCAATTAGCTCCTCATGTGCCCTCCACTGAGCCCCCTTCATTCAGTTAGTTCCAGTTACACTCAGTTAGACTCAGTTTGACTGATGGTTGACAGTTACTTGAGCATTGATGACTCCACTGATGATGAGATAGACTACTAGTTGTGCTACGATGACACTCTAGTGATCTTTTGATCACTCCATGAAAACTAATTTGAATTGCCACCTTAGGCATTCGAATCCTCATGCATTGTACTATTTATTTGTCCATATTGTGATGAATTAATTAGTGCGTGTGAAGTATTTTTGCTTCTATCCGAGTTCTACTGTATTATTATTCTGTTGCTCATTATACTGCATTGACCACTCTTCTTCTATTTTCTTGCCTAATCAATTACTTTCTTGTGAGGTATACATCATCTCTTAGATATGCTGTGAGTAGTTTCACATGGTATCAGAGCATGTTGAGAGTATTGTTTATCTGCATTCCTGGGAGTTTTTTGCAGGTTATTATCAAGATTTCGAGTGCAGCAGTTGTAGCAGTTTCTGCATTTTTGCAGCAGTAGTAGTTGTAGATATTCTATATTGTTTTTGCAGGTCTTCTATAGCTTCAATGTATTCAGAAGAAATCCCTCCTCTTTCTTCCTTCAACTATGATGAATGGAAACAAAAAATGATAACATATTTGAAGAGCCATGATCTCTTTAATTGTTATTTTGAAAGAGAGTTTGAATCCTTTGAAGAGAAGATTGAATGGTTGAATAAAGGTGACAAAGCCCTTGGAAAAATGATGCTTGCTTTGCCTGAATACATGTTATAGCAATACCTTGATGATGTTGGAACTACAAAAGAGCTATGGGCCCATCTGGATGAAAGATTCGACAAATAGAATGAAGGATTTGGTCCAAACCCTTTCAAGAGAAAGAAAAGTGATGGATTTTCCCTCCTTGATGATCTCATTGATCATGAATCAGTATCAAACATATCTCATATTGAAGTTGTCCAAAAAGAAGAAGAACTTGTAGATTCTACGCTCATGCTCCAAATTTCTTCTATTTCGAATTTTGTGCCAGCTCACACTCTAGATATTGCAGAAGGTCCTAAATCCTCTCTTGCACCAGAGTCTGTTGGTCTGCATCATGATCTATTGAATTTTTCAGAGGTCAAATCAGCTATTGGAGGTAATGCGTTCACTCTCCTCAAGTAATCACCTCTTATTTACTATTATATGATCATTATTCCATGCTTTCAGAAGGTTATTGAAGAATATGGCCATTACCATTCGCTTGGGATAATTTCTCATGCACATCATGGTTTTGATCTCACCCCTGCTAGTTCAAAGGAGATCTCAAGAAACCATGGCCATTCACTTGGGATAATTTCTCATGCATTTACTGGTTTTGATCTCCCCTCTTATGGTTCAAAGGAGATCTCAAGAAACCATGATTCAAGTCTTGGATCTAATTTGGATTCTAAGCAATTACTACTTGGGATAATTTATCATGCATATGATGGTTTTGATCTCACCCCTGCTGATTCAAAGGAGATCTCAAGAAACCATTTATCAAGTCTTGGAGCTGATTTGGATTCCAAGCATTCATTATTATTTGATGGTTCTTTTTGGCATAATCTCACCCATGATGGTTCGAAGGAGAAGATAAAAGACTATCTGCACATTCATATATTTGATCCTACCTCAGCTGATTCGAATCATAGGCTCAAGAATCATCCTCATACTTTTGGATTTGTTCTCATCACATTCGATCTAAAGAGAAAGTACAAGCACATGATTTCTGAGCATGATCCACTTCTTCCCAAGAAGAAGATACCTCCATACATATGACCAAGCATCACACCTACTTGAGTTTGGAGCATTTATTTTTGTGTGTGCCTTATAGTCTATTTTGAGGGGGGGGTATCTTTCCCATGAAATTTTACCCATTTCCTTGGTTTATTGACTGTTATTATTATTCATTGTATTGGGTGACCTTTTGTCTTAGTTACCAGGGCCTAGGATGGATTAAGGGGGGTTGTTAGGATATTCCTATACTCCATCCTAGTCCTAGCAGCAATTTCATTATTTGCATTTTCAGTCATGCATGCACTTTTTGGGTTTGCATGCATTATTTAGGCTTTGCATGCATCCCAGTCATCAGCACCAACACCTAGCCCTCAGTTAGATATCCCTCAGAGCTTCCTTCCACTCAGTTTCATCCCTCCTAGAGATTAGTGTGCCCTCCTTTCACCTACTGCATGAGAAAGGCGCCCTTTCTTACCTACCATTCAGTTATCTTTAGTTATGTTTAGTTCTTTTCTTGATTTAAGGCTAGACTGACTCTCAACTGACTGTATCACTCCGTTGGACCTCCAGTGAGACTTGACTACCCGTTTTGACTTCAATTAGCTCCTCATGTGCCCTCCACTGAACCTCCTTCATTCGGTTAGTTCCAGTTACACTTAGTTACACCTACAACATTTAGTTAGACTCAGTTTAACTGATGGTTGACAGTTACTTGAGCATTGATGACTCCACTGATGATGAGATAGACTACTAGTTGTGCTTCGATGAAACTCCAATGATCTTTTGATCATGCCATGAAGGCTAATTCAAATTTCCACCTTAGGCATTTGAATCCTCATGCACTGTACTATTTATTTGTTGATATTGTGATTAATTAATTAGTGTGTGTGAAGTATTTTTGCTTCTATCTGAGTTCTACTGTATTATTATTCTGTTGCTCATTATACTGCATTGACCACTCTTCTTCTATTTTCTTGTTTAATCAATTTTCTTTCTTGTGAGATATACATCATCTCTTAGATCTGCTGTGAGTATTTTCACAGAAAGCATGAGAAAGTCAATTATGAAAAGCAAGGAAGTGGAATGGAAGCTGAAAAGCAGGGCCCTTTGGCTTAGCTATGGTGACAAAAATACAAAAAAAATCCATGCCTTCACCAAAGGAAAATGTAAAACACCATATGAAGTCTTAAAAATGAAGTCGGTATTGAAGAATCCGCATTTGCAGGAATGGCCAGAGTAACAAAAAATCACTTCAGTGACCTGTTCAAAGCACAAGAGGGCACCTTTATTGCAGAAATTGTTAGATTTTCCCAATATTTCTCGGTTTTTGTTAATGAGGAAGATCATGAAGACCTAATGGCTGGCATCTCAGAAGAGGAACTTAAGGAAACTCTCCAAAGTTTCTAGAAGGATAAAATCTTAGGTCCAGACGAGTTACCGATGGAATTCAATCTAGAATTTTTTAATCTTATTAGTCTAGACCTACTAAAAGTGATGTAGGAATCAGATTGAATGGTGGAATTCACCCCCCTTTCAACACCACTTTCATTTCACTAATCCCCAAAACAAATAATCCCTTATCTATAGATGAATTTAGACTGATCTCTTTGTGCAATGAGATTTACAATATCATAGAAAAGGTCATTTCTAGGCGAATCAAGGGGATCTTATCTGATGCTGTCTCTAAGCAGCAATTTAGCTTTCTAAGAGGTAGTTAGATTCATGAGGAAATTGGTGTAGCACAGAATGGTATTCAAATCATCAAAGATAGCAACTTAAAAGGGGATGTTTTAAATATTGACTTATCCAAATCATATGACCAAGTAAATTGGATTTACCTTCGTATGATCTTAACTCATATTAGGTTAGATGTGGATTTCATCAAATTGGTCATGGATTGTATGCAATTAGTATCCATTTTCATTCTAATTAATGGTGTTGCATATCCTTTTTTCACAGTTGAAAGGGATTTGTGCCAAGTATTCCCCCTTTCCCCCTTTCTTTTTCTATTGGTGGTGGAATCTCTTAGAAGATCTCTAATGGAGGCTCATCGATCTGGAAGTTTCAGAGGCATTCACATCTCACTGTATCTTTGCTTAGCCCATCTCCTTTTTGTTGATGACATCCTAATTTTCAATAATGGAAGTAGAAGGGATATGGATAATCTTGATGAAATTTTTGAGCCCTTCAACAATGCTACAGGTATGGTGTTTAATGAGAGAAATTCTACGTTTTCTTTTTGTAACATCGATCTGGAAGAGGAGCACTATATCACCACCAAAATTACTTTTGCAAACATTAACTTCGAATTGGGGAATAAATATCTGGGGTTCCACCTAAAATCCAACAAGTATTGCAAAGAGGATAGGTCATGGCTAATTGTAAAAATTGAAAAGCATTTCAAAGTGTGGAACTTGAAATGGCTATCTTAGGTTGGTAGACTGGTCTTAGTTAAGTCGGTCCTAGAATCCATTCTCGTATATTGGATTTATCTTGCATGGATCCCTACACGTATTTTAGAGAGAATTAAAAAGATTTGTTTCTCCTTCCTCTAGATAGGACCTCAAAAATCCTTTGCCTGGGTCAAGTGGGACAGGTTGACTCTCCTAGAGGCTGTTGGTGGGTGGGGTTTGAAAATTATTTTTCTTTTCTCCAAATCCATGGCTGCAGAGAGAATTTGGAGGCTTATGTCTTCTCACTCATTATGGACAAAAATAATTATTCAAAAATACATTTCCCTGGACTCGTTAATAAACTGTATTCGAAATCCTAACAAGAAACAAAATAATATCCCCAATACTTGGAAGGATGCACTGAAGGAATTCAATCTCATTGGGAATCATCTGGCCTAGAATGTTAGGAACAGATAGTACTATATATTGGGAATGGACTGTAATTCCCCATTTTGACCCTTAGGATATATTAGCTTTTAATGTAAATATTGTATACATGTGATGTATGTTTTCCTAGCGTGGAGCTCAAGGCCAAGGCCCCGCTAGTGGAAGCTCGAATTTTATTTAAAGGCAAGTATTAAACATTACATTACCCATGTGTTATTTAGCCATGGAGCATTGTAAAAATGATGTAAATAAACATCATGCAATAAAATACATAAACTGGCTATGGAGGCAATGAATGAGAAGGGGCCATGTGTATCCACTAGGGAGTGGTGAGGGGGCTATGGGATTGAACCATAGGCTTCCATATGTCACCTTGAGAACCCATTTGACTTTTCCTACTGACATTTAATTCTATTGTAAGGAAGTGGTTGAGGAATTCAGTCCATGGCTTCAATGGAGTATGGGCAGCCCAGATATTCATATGGAAGAGTATGGGCTCTGTTTTCTTGTGCAACAAGTCACTCTAGCTCATGGGAGTTGCTTCCTCCTCATTCTCATTCTAGTGCGGAAGGGGGGAGCATCATTTTCCATCCAAAAACGAATTCCCAGCAGTGAGAAAAACCAAAAATCGCAACTGTGAAAGAACCCACATTGTGAAGAGCCATGAACGCCCAGATTTGGTATTTGACAATGAAATCCAATGGGGGATCCATAGGTATGAACCTTGGGGCAAATTTGGGAGCATTAGCTACCCTGAAATCCATTGGAAAACCCAGTTTTGATAGCCCAGAAAACTAGTGATGGGATTAAGTTATTCGTTGACAAAATGGTGAGAAATCCAAGTGTGGATGTTCAAACAGAGGATTGGATTGCTTGAATTTAGCTTGATATGTCTGTAGTTTTGTGGGTTAGCTCACTGACTTAGCATCCTCCTTATTTTTATTTTGTATGATTGATAAAACCAACTGTGTGTTGGCTTAGCATAACTATTGAGTGAAACCATTGTTGTGAGTGAGCCCATCTAGTTCCTCCTTAGTGGATACACAACCCAGCTCGGGGGTGATCTCTTAGCTGAAAGAATACAAGCTGGACAGAGATCTATGGTTGGGTGGAACATTTCTCTCACATAGCCAGTCGTTTGGACAGCTTCATCTTCCAGATAAGTGTTCTCTATGATTTAAATTATATGCATTTTGTTTCTTGCAATGTGTTAATTCATAATGATAATTGTTCATGTTAATGGAATTGATATGAAGTCTGTGCGTAGCATGAGAATGGGATGGATTATCTGCCTATTGATTTATCATTTACTTGAGATAAATATGCTGATGCATTTTAGTTTGTGTGTGCGATTGTGTTTATTTCCACTGTGTATATATTGATTTTGTATTTGCACACAAAAGTTTTTAATTGTTATGAATTTCTTAGTAAAGAACGGGGCTGAGATATACAATAAGCCCGGTAGGTTGGTCACGTTTACTTTCTAGGATCAGATGTGTTGGAAGGGTATGTGACATGGACCCTTGGTCTGGTTGTGATGGAAACCATCATCTCTCTCAAGAACTTATCCTCTTGTTAATAGATAAAGGCCTCTTCACTCTATCACATATCGTTGATCCCACTTCTACCACCTTATGGGGCCAAGTTGGATCAAGGAAGAACAGCTTGAAATTGAGGGAGATCATGCCAGGGATTGGAAAAACTATTTATTTTCCCTAAGAAGGGCCCATATCAAAATCACCGACCAAGATGATGAGTTGAATTTGGATGCAAATCTTGATGGTTCCTACTCTCCAAAGCCAGGATATGTGCAACTCATCTCCTATTAAATAAATGGGGACCCTAAATGGTGGTGGAAGCATCTTTGGAAACTAAAATATCCTACAATAACAAAATTATTCAAGTGGTGCATTTTAGAAAACAATGCCCCAACATGGGGCATGCTTCCAAAAAGAAGTTTTGAATGCCCAATATGGTGCCCATTATGTAAGAATGATTCAGAAAGTAATCTTAACCTATTTGTTAAATTACCTTCTTCTCAAAAGGTTTGGAAAGAGTGAACTCTATGAATGGGAAAAAATGTCAATGGCAAGGAGACAATCTTGAAGATATTTTTTAGAGTGGGGTCCAGAACAGAACGTATTCTCAAGCCAAAGCACTTCTATTGATCTTCTGTTGGGATTATTGTTAGCCAAAAATAATATCCTATTTCAAGATAAATCCATCATCCCTAAGGTTGTTTCTAGCCAAAGTCTTGGAATTTTGTCACATTTTCCCCAAGAAAAAGAAGGGGCTTCCCTCAGGATAATCACCAAGGAATTCATAAAACAAAATTCCATGGGGATTTTGTTATGGTGTAGCTCAAGGCTCACCTTCAAAATGTGGAGGGGATGCATATTGCATCTATTAGACACTCACTAAGTCAACATTAAAGCTGACTTGGGGTGTGGGACAAATAATTATGCTGAGCTCATGGCCATCAAGCTCCTTCTTCTCTTTTCTATTGAAAAGGGTTGTCATGAGATACAATTATTTGTGGACTCAATGCTAGTGATTAACTGGGTTAATGAGATACAACAGTGCAACAACACACATTTAGCCCTGATTATTGAAAAAAATTAAACCTTAAAATCTTCCTTTACAAATTTTTTGTGTATTCATGTCTACAGGGAAAGGAGCTAGTCTGCTGATGAATTTTCTAAAGAAGGTATTCAAATGGCATTTAAACAATGGCATGTAAAAGAATATATCAATGATGATTTTTTCGAATACTTTCATAGACCTTTCATATAAGGTCCACAAATGCAGGAAGAATGAACTTTTTGCAGCAACAAAAACCATCTTAGTTGGATCAGTCTCTTGGCTTTAGTTTATAAAAAAAAAGTTATAATATTTGCTCAAAACCTAGCATTTGAAGCTTTCTTTTATGCAATGACCCAACAATTGAACTTGTAGTTGTGACTTAAACATGTGTTTCTTTTGATCAACTATATGTTTTGTTATATCATTTTTTCGTGGTAGTTGACATGAACAATGTATTTGTTTTCTCCTCTAATATGCTTTGGGCATATCTATAGATGTAGATTTGTTATTAGGAATAAAATTACAATTTTTTTCCTTGGAAAAAAAAATACCTTTAAAATTTCAAAATTATGTCATATTTTGAGTTGTTAAATGATTTAAAACTTTAAATGATGGACTTATAATGAACTCGTCTCTTTCAATTTCTTATTTGGATCAATATGATGTTGTGATTATAGGATTGGGGATTTTCTTATTTTTTTTTTACATCATTTATATTTTTAGATTTGATGCAACATAACTCAACACCATTTGATGCACAACAAAACTCAACATAATTTTGCCATGTGTCCTTGAACTTGTTTACCTAAACACAATAGGGGGCACAAAATCAAGAAATGAAAACCAAAAAGAAGTGTAGTGATATTGCTTAGGGTTTAAAAATATGGTTTATGAATAAATGTTAGCTTATGATGAAATTGTTTGATTTACAATTGGATTGTAGTCAAGAACATTGTAAATGTGCATTGTGTGTCAAACTGTGTCAAGACGTGTATTGTGTGACTTTGTGTTGTGTGATGTCAATAAGGTGTAGAAATACCATGTTCCATAGTGTCAAATTCAGTTCACACCATTATATGATCAAGAAATTAACAACTCTCACAAGTTATCTCACACAACTAGTCAAGAACATTGAAAAATAGTCAAGTATGATGAAAACATAATTACTCTTATGAATAATAACCTATCAGCAAACCTTGGGAAAATAATAGGATGCAAATATATAATATTCCATCAGATATTCGAATGCAATAATTATCCATTCGAATCCTCACAAAAGCAAGCTTACTAAAAATATGCAAAACCCCCCTAGGTGGAATGTGTGCTTTCCAGGTCACCTCAAAGGCTCACACATTTTTGAATGAGTGACCAGATGGTGATGTAGGATGGAAAATAATGATAAATCCAGAATTTGGAAGGAAGAAACATCATGGAGTATGAGTTGGCCAAAAAATAGTTAAGACTAGTCAACTAGCTTTCACCTTTCACCAAAAAGTGGTAAAAATCAGTAAAAAGAAGTAAGGCACCTTTCTATTCTAGGATTGGATAATATCAACCTTAATCCTAGGAAATATTATCCAGAATATTCAAAAATACGCTCAGGTGAGTCTAGGATGCTTGTGTTCCACACAATGCCTAATTTAGCGAACTACATAGTCTAACACCTAGGAAATAATAAAAAATGATTAATAAGGCTATCCTAAGGTATTAAATGACATGGATGGGTTTAAATATTCCAACACACCCCCATAAGCCTGAATTCATGTGCTAAAAATCAGAAATAAAATAGGGCCCAACAACTAGGCATGGTCACCCTGTAACATATTGCCTTGTCCATGAAACAAGGAAATAAGGAAAACCTCATGGGAAAAACCTTCCCTAAAAAATGGACATAGTAAAAATTGAAATATTGTTGATCAATCCTTCACTCCACAATATGTTCAACCATCCCAAGCAGTGATCTCAAATAGATGAAAGTATTCTCAGTAAAAGCTTTGGTGAAGATGTCTGCAGTTTTCCCTCCTGTTGGAAAATACAATAGATCCATGATGTGGTCAAGTACTAAACTCTTGATGTAGTGTATATGGATATCTATATGGTTGGTCCTATGTCTCTGTAATGGATCACTTGAGACCCTTATAGCACTATGATTCTCACAAAATATGACAGTGGGAGTGCTAAAGGAAATCTCAAACTATGAAAGAATACCCTGCAACCACACACACTGAGTAGCAGTGATTCACTACTCCTTTGTACTCGGCCTCTGCTGAAGATTGTGAAATTGCATTCTGTTTATTAATGGAACAACAAACAGGACCTCCTCCAATCATGAAAACAAATCTAGAAGTGTATTTTCTATCAAGGTTATCACCATCCCAATCTGAGTCAGTAAAGCCAAGAAGATATAGGATAGAATCTGCAACATAGTGAATCCAATCAGACTTGGTGCCTTGCACATAATGAAAGATTCTTTTTGCATCCCTCCAATTAATCTTATGTGGCTGCTCCATGTATCTTAAGGCCACACTCACTGCATATGAAAGATTAGGTCGAGTATGAGTCAAGTACAACAAGCGACCAACTAGCTGCCTATACAAGGTGTTGTCCACCAGTGGTGTAGAATCTGCTTCTTCAAGCCTGACTCCTGAAAGGAAGGGAGCCTTTGAAGGATTGCAATCATCCATATTGAAATTCTTTAGTAGGTCATATGCATATTTGGACTGAGATACCTTAATTCCATTCTCAGTTTGAGAAATATCAAGCCCCAAAAATTGCTTAATAATTCCCAATTTAGTCATGGAAAAGCTTGATGAAAAAGCAGTCTTTAATGAAGCTATTTGATCAGTAGAGCTACCTACGATTAGTAGGTCATCAACATATAACACAATAATCAGAATTGAGCCATCAATCATCTTTATGTAAACATTTGGATCAGATTTTCATCTAGCAAAAGATTTTGACAAGAGAAAGTTGTCCATTTTGGCATACCAAGCCCTAGGGGCTTCCTGGAGCCCATATAAGGACTTCCTAAACCTGCACACATATTTAATATCAAATGTATAGCCTTATGGATCCTTCATATAAATATCCTCCTCAAGATCCCCATGGAGGAATGCACTCTTGACATCCATGTGATGCACTTCCCAGCGCTTGGATGCAGAAATTGCCAGAACTAGTCTTATCAAATCCTTATGTGCCACTGGTGAAAACGTCTCATTATAGTAAAGGCTATGGAATTTTTAGAATCCTTTTTCCACCAGCCTAGCATTATATTTTATTGTTGCACCATCATCTTCAAATTTGGTTTTGAATATCCACTTACACCTTACCAATTTTCTGCCTAGGGGGAGCTTTACTAGCTCCCATGTCTCATTCTTTTGCAATGAATGAAACTCCCCATCCATGGAATCATGCCATATTGGGTCATGTGAGTCTTCTTCATATGTTTGAGGATCAGAATCCACCATAAAAAAATCTCTCAGATAGGGAAGGATCATTCACATTGAGAGCATTCTCAAATTGTGATCTAGTCCTCCTAGTATCCTCAGGATTTCCCACTAGTTCACCAGCTGCTTGAAGAGTCTTAGAAGCCTAATTTCTCCTTTTTGGTGAATTAGGATCTTTAATAAAATGGTATTCATCATCAGAAATATCCGAATCAGAAAATTCAAGAGGAGCATCACTTACATCTTTAGTTGGTGGTGTGGAGGGTTCTCAAATTTCAACACTCTGTGAGGGATATTCGTCGAATTGAGCACTCCTTTCAATGAAATATTTTTTAGAAGGCATTCTTAGAAACTTGTATCCCTTGGATTCTTCTGAATAGACAACAAAAATACATGGTTGGATTTGGAGCTGCATATCCCTCCTCTTCTCAAGTGGTATTATAGCCCAAGCCTTGGAGCCAAAAACCTTGAAATGGGAAACATCAGGTTTTTGCTCAATCCAAGCTTCAAAAGAAGTGATTCCTTTTAATGCTTTATGAGGAACTCTATTCTATATGTAATATCCACAATTTATTTCCTCATCCCAAAGTTTTGGAGATAAATACTTTTCCTCAAGCATGCATGTGGCCATCTCCTTCAAAGATCTGTTCTTCCTCGCAGCAACACCATTTTGATGAGGTGTGTAGGGAACATTGTGTTGCATTTGTATGCCTGAAGAGGCAAAAAATTGTTGAAACTCAGATTTAATATATTCCTGACCATTATCGGATACAAGGATCTTGATATGTGTACCAAACTAGTTCTCAACTGAGACTTTGAAAAGCTTAAACAAATTGAACACTTCAGACTTTAACTTGAGGAAATAGATCCAACAATATTTGGAAAAGTCATCTATGAAGGTTAGGATGTATTTGGAATGGTTAAAAGACTCATGGGGGAATGGACCTGATATTTCATTGTGAATAAGCTCTAGGGGTGCTGAGATTCGCTCAGTTTTGTCTCTTTCAAAATTATGCTCTAGGTGCTTTCCTAGGATGCAGCTTTTACAGACACCTTTAGAAAACTTGATATTGGGCAGCCCTATGACCATTTATTTCTCATGGATTTGCGAAAGATATTTTTTGTTTAGGTGACCAAATCTTTCATGCCATAATTTACTTGACTCATTAGCATAGGTAAGTAGAGTAGAAGGTGAGGGGAATGGCACAAAGGCAGCCTAAGGCAACAATTTTGCCTATTGACATTTCATAGATTTCAACATCATTAGGTGTGAAGATCACCTTTTTAGGAGATATAGTGTGAGTCATCTGGTATACTGAAAAAAGGTTAGCAGCAAGTACTGGAACATACAACACATTAGTGAATGAGCCAAAATCTAGATCAATGTTTCCTTTACCTTTGCTTGAAGTTTTAGAATCATCGCCCAACACAATGGTTGGACAACTAGAAGAATCAAGAGAGGAGAATATATGTCTTGTAGATGCGATGTGTCTTGGAGCTCCAGAATCAATAATGAAAGAGGTAGGCCTTGATGTGCTTTCCATGAGTGCATGCAGTCGCTCCTTATCTTCATAATTTTGTCCTCCATCCTTCCTTCTTGCACTCTCAGGAAGAGGAATATTTGCTTTCTCCGGGAGTTGAGCCATTTGATCAATGTTCTTCTTCATGCAGGATCTTTCAGGATGAAATCCCCTATTGCAATAGGTGTACTTTTCCTTCTTGGTCTTCTTATTTGGATTCCTCTTGAAGTTTGAGGAGTCTTCATGGACTTTCCATTTTTCCTTCTTTTGATCAATGGGTTTCTTGAAATTGCCCTTCTTCTTGACTTTCGAACCGTTTGAATCTCCAGCATCCAAGAAATGATATTTTGATGGATTTTTTATTGCTCCCATAAATAACAACTTGTCTTGTTCTTGTGTAAGAGATTCCATGAATTCTAAGACAGTAGGACTCTTCCAGTTTTGAATTGCCTTCCTTGTGGCATGGAAGGTCAAAAAAAAGACTGGATAATCAGGGCCAAGCTTCGAGAGGATGGCCAATATTAATTGCTCATATTTTATTTCAATTCCACATTGATTCAATTATAGAACAACTGACTTGAACTTTGAGAAAAAGTATTGGTGGTTCTTAGAATTATGTGGACTCAATGAAACAAGTTCATTATCCAGTTGGTGGCCTCTTAATTCATCTGTCTTGCCAAACAAGTCTTGGAGCTTCACCCGGACTTCATTTGGAGTGGTAATACCATATAGATGGAATAAAAGATCCTTGTATGTAGTGAGACACGGGATACTATAGGCTTCATCTCTTCTATTGTGCCACTTCGATTTATCAATTGCTGAGGTAGGCTCAATTTCAGTTGCCATAGTCACCCTGTAGAGGACTTTGCTCCTCAACATGATCTCCATCTATGATTTCCAGTCAAAATAATTGAATGGAGTGAGGATTATCTGATGTGACTGATCCATGGAAGCTCTGAAATATCTTTTGGAATGGTTTGGGTGCACCCCAAGATGCTCAGTTCCGTCCTCTAGGTGATTGAATGCGCTCTTCTTGAGACTGGTTGGATCCTGCAAGAAAATCAAAGGAGAAAAGAATAGATTGATAGCTCTGATACCATGTGAAATTTAGTTCAAGTTCACACCAAGATCTAATTAATAAATTAATAACTCTCACAAGTTATCTCACACAACTCGTCAAGAACATTGAAAAACAGTCAAGTATGATGCAAACAGAATTACTCTCATGAATAATAATACATCAGCCAAACTTGGGAAAATAATAGGATGAAAATATATAATATTACATTATAGATTCAAATGCAAGAATTTTGCATTCGAATCCTCAAAAAAGCAGGCTTACTAAAAATATGCAAAACCCCCCTAGGTGGAAAGTGTGCTTTCCAAGTCACCTCAAAGGCTCATGAATTTCTGAATGAGTGATCAGATGGTGATGTAGGAGGGAAAATCATGCTAAATCCATAATTTGGAAGGAATAAGCATCATGGAGGATGAGTTGGCCAAAAGACAGTTAAGACTAGTCAACTAGCTTTCACCTTTCACCAAAAAGTGGTAAAACTCAGTAAAAAGTAGTAAGGCACCTTTCTATTCCACGATTGGATAAGATCAGCCAAAATCCTAGGAAATCTTATCCAGAATATTCATAAATGCACCCAAGTGAGTCTAGGATTCTTGTGGTCCACACAATGAAAACGTGTGGTCCACACAATGTCTAATTTAGCCAACTACATAGTCTAACACTTAGGAAATAATAAAAAAATGATTAATAATGCTATCCTAAGGTCTTAAATGACATGGATGGGTTTAAATATTCCAACACATAGCTCAATAAATGCACGGTAAAAATGTTATTAATTTATATTTTTATTATCTCCAAAATTTACAAACTATCTATATGGATCGAGAAATTACTATAGCTATGACACTTGTTTTAAAATTTCCAATGCTATGATATGCCCTACTTACCTTTTTCACAACATTTCTTCTTCACAAATTATCATAGTATAGAGGTAGAAAATTAGGGTGGGCCAACTTCTTAAAGTATATTTATTAAGAATTATTAGGATGGGCTCACGGAGTTATGAATATTTATTGTCTTGGACAAATTATACAAATAATTTATCTTGAACTTCTCTCATGTTGCATACCTACTTCATGCTCTCGTTTGAAAAGTCGTTAAGAAGATTCAATGTTTCAATATTGTTTAGTGTAACAACAATTATATACC
Organism: Larix kaempferi; assembly: GCA_027924585.1. Lineage (NCBI taxonomy): Eukaryota > Viridiplantae > Streptophyta > Pinopsida > Pinales > Pinaceae > Larix > Larix kaempferi. The sequence continues at coordinate 688,343 of BSBM01001758.1, forward strand.
AATGCCTCATACATGAACTCATATTTGTCTTATACAACACAAAATCCTATTTCATATTAAAGTATTTCTGTCCTTTGTATTCCATTAAGAAAATTAATCGACGTTATAATTGTTATCTCCATGCGATCGTACAAGCTATAAAACAATGGAAAGATTACATATAGAAACATCATTAGCCACACATCTATTATCACACTGAAGACTTTTCTAAAAAATTCAAGAGAGAATATGAAATAGATTATATTATGCAAGTTATAATACAATAATCCAAGTTATGACACAATAAACGATCATTAAATGGCCTTTCAATGGACATGTATCAAAAAGTACAATGATGATACACATGTATCCCAAAGTACATATGCCCTAGACTACACATCAAAACTCGATCTTCCTCTTTTTTTCATGACTTTGATGCATCATGCCTTTGTTTAGGACTGGTGTGCATCTATGGAGTTTGCAAATCAAAGATCGAATTTCTTGATCAGTTGATTTCACTAATACATTAGCACTAACAAATTTAAAATGTTAAATTATGGCTTCATTGCTTATACCAAACACTCAATAAGTCCATCCGAGTGTAATGTCCCCATTTTGACCCCCTTTGCATTAAATTGTAAATGATGTAAATATTGCAATTTAATCATGGTGAGGAGCTCAAGGCCAAGGCCCCACCATTGATTTAGCGTTTCATGTATCGGCAATTGAAAAAATAGATTCCTACGGTTCTTGTGCTAGATAGGCACAATGTAAATAAGACATCATGTAAATATGAATTTTAATAAAAATACCCACAACTAGCTATGCAATGCAACAAAGAGATGGGGCATGATTCTACAAGGAATAGGGAGGGAAATTACTCAAACCCTTGAGCCAATGGTGTTAATCCATGTGTCAATGAGAAAACCCATAAACCCTCAACTACCCATTTTGGGTTATGGACCCAATCATTTAATTCTTCCAAGAGTTGGTTGAGGCAGTTAATGCCTTGGGAATGAAGAGGTATGGCAGCCAATTTCGTGCATGGGCAAGCCATCAACCTGGGGATTCGTATTTTTGCTTCTTGGGCAAGAAAACACCCATGAAATGGTGTCCAAAGCCATTCTGAACCAAGAGTCTTTGCCCTCTCATGCAGTCTGAACTACTGGGCCTTTTCCCATCATGTTTTTCACCATTTTTCCTGCATTTTCCATGCCTAGGAGCTCGTTTTTGCATTGGACAGTAGCTGGGAGAGAAGGGCCATGATTTGGGACTGTTATGGAGGCCGTTTTTGCCCTAGAATGTCCATGGACGTTTTTCTAAAAACGGATTTGGCTTCCCAAGGTTGTTCCCCATCTTCTAGTTTCGTTTTTGGGTTTCCCACGTTTTTCTGAAGTAAATGAACACCCCATCTCTGGGCATCTCACTGCAAAAACGTTCCTTCATGTCCAACACTTAAACTTCTGTGGTTATGTGCATCCCTGTTTTGATTTGAACCTGTGAGCAAGAAACTTGGAGTGGTAGTGTACAAAATTGGCTTGATAAACCTAGTGAAGGGAGTAACCTCTCAAGAAGATCAAGAGGGCTAGCTACTCTTCTATGCACACCTGGGACACTCTAGAATTGGAAGGTATGGCCTGAGGGACTGTGAATTGGTGAAGGGAATACTTCCTTGAGTAGGGGTGTGTAGGAATTGTGGGTGCCAAGCTAAGTAGATCTTGTAGATGTATCCATAGCTCTATGGTTGAGCTCACTAGCTTAGTAATTCTTCCTTTCCAATTTTTAACAGCCTGATAAACCCAATTGTAGATTGGCTTGGCTCATCTTGGTGTATGCTTAGCTATGTGTGAGTCTGTTGTTCCCTGGTTCCTTGTAGAAATCATGCCCAGGTCGGGGGTGGCAGTTGCATCAAGAGGTTCATAAGCACAACTGGCCTATGGTTGGGTGGAATGTTGCAGATGCATAGCTGGTTGCTTGGGACTACTTTGTTAAGATAAGTATTCTCTTGTGTTAACTTTGCAATTATTATTTGATGAATATCTTGAATGTATGATGGATGTGTTAATAAATTTACTTCCGCTGTGATTTCTTATAATTATACATTTCCATATGAATCTTTATACTATGTGAATTCTTAGTACAAAGTTTATGGGGCTAACTGCCTAGTTCGAGCATCACGCCCTCTCGATCATGCTGGTATGATGGGAGGGGGCATTACACCGAGCTATCGATGCTTATGGTTTCCTCCTCCTCACCGAAATCCTCTCTACAAATGTGCTATGCAAATAAAGGATCAAATATTAATTAATTTGAAACAAGTATCAACATGTGCATGTAAAAGTATTAAGCTTACACTTTTTAGTTAATGAACATGTCTCGCCGAAAAAATAGAATTTGGGACAGGAGACTGGGTTGCTTGTGTCTTGAGAGGATATCTAGGTTGAACATCACACTCCATCGCTTCCGTAACTAGACTGTAGGGGCCAGGTGTTGCTTCTTCCAATGGATACAGTCACCAAATTCTTAAATAGTTAGACATGCATGGATAAACAATCTAACACAAATAAACTATGTACACATCAGGGTATTTTTTAAGGATTCTAATATTGTACTTAAGTATAGTATCCTAGGCGATTATTTTGGATTGAAGAAAACATGTATATAGATAGGTAGGCGAATATTAAATATGAAACATACAATTTACTACTGAAATGTGTAAATTTTGGAGAATATTATGATAAAAAAAACATATTTTATGTAAATATAGGCGATATTAAAGACTAAAAATGACCAAATAGCGAATTTATTTTTTGAAAAGCAGTTTGAAAAATATCCAATTGGCGAAATTTCACCCTTAAAAATTACCCTGGTGCACATATTGAAATAGATACCTTTCCTTGAATTCTTCCCATCATAGATGGATCATTAACTACTACATCAATGACCCCAGTGAGGTTTGGCATGTAGGATTCTCCAGCATGATGTTGTAAACATGTGAAAAAAACATTAAAAAAAAACAAGTTGTGGAGTGAATGGAAATCTAATCAACAAATGTCATTGAAGGCTATACATTACCATGGAATCAATAGGTCCATGATGATGGAAACCCATTCTATTTACGGAAGAGGACCATCTGGTGTAGACACAACCTTTGTCTACATTTGGACTACGGGGAGAGTCAAACAAAAGCAGTGGCACCATGATTTGGGTTGATTCCTGCAGTCACTGGGTGTTGTTGTAGTTATAAATTCACATGAATGAATGAAATAAGATGTATTGAAAAACTAATGTGTTGTAATAATTACCTATGTCTGGATTGTATCTCCCCCATGGAAGGGATCGCTACTAGAAAATCCTTGCCCCTCTACAAAGCTAGATAACACCTGCAAGTTTAAAAATTATAAATATTATCAATATTTATAGGAGTACAATAAGAAAAAATAATTTGAACAAGATTAAGTTGCTAACCATGTACTTACCTTCCTGAAAAACTCAAAGAGGCCATCCGTTGGAATATCACTAAGGTCAATTTATTCCTCATCCTGCTCATTTTTTGGTTCCTACAACTTCAAAAACTGTAAATATTAGACCATCTAACATTAAGGAACTAACATGTATTAATGAAATGACATGTATTAACAAAATGACATGTTCAAATATAACCTTAGTTCCAGTTGTTGTCGCCTCAGATATGACAACACCTAGTACATCAATATCCCTCATATATTGTGGGAATTCTTGCCCCTGCATAGGAGCATAAATCTCTTCCAATATTAACAATTGTATATAAATTAAAAATCTTAATATGTGTACAATATGGGAAAAAATCATTTGAACGACATTGGTGTTAACCATATACTCACTTGACTGGAATTCATCGTAGATGTAGCATATGTTGTCCCACGAACATAGAAGGATTGAACACATGTCATGCACATGTGCGGATCAATGTGGGGTTCATGGGATGTTGGTCTACCCCAACCACTAGATGGTCTCGGGCCACCCAGAGGTGATGGTTGTACCCCACCAGAGGAAGATGGCATGGCCTATTCAATAAAAATTCTATGGAGGACAATCACCTAAGCCAAAAACATAAATTTCGCTTTTGTTTGAGGAACCAACTGATCTACAAGAGGGAATCTATTGGATGCGAGGTGGAGGTATGGGATGATTGGAATATTGAAGCTTGACATTGGGACATTTTTGGGGCATCCCCAAACAAATTCCCTAGTACCCCCAAGATATCAAAATAGTTCACTTGTTTACCCATCATGAACTCAGCATACAACTTTTGAAGGAAGTATAGTGGTAGTTTCTTGTTGTTGTGTGGTGGCATATCAAAAACCATGTACCATTGATCCATCCAATTCTCTCAAAATGGTGGATATATGCACCACTCAATGGAAATGTGTTCTCTATTGGTGCTTGGAATGTCATCCATTCCAAGGACTTTAAACAATGAAAATATTTGCTCCTTTGTGATCTTAATATTTTTTACTTTATTGTATCTCAAGCCATTTGTACATTCTTTCCTTTTCCTCTCTCTTTACAATGTGATGTCATTCAAAGCATTAGTAGAGTGCCTAATGGTGTCCACAATGGAATCCAATGATTGTGCCAAGGAGTGTCCACCCCTCCATGTAGCACCAATCTCTCTCAAGTGGGAAATCTCTCTCATAATCTTCGTGTTTGGATCCATAGTAGCCACTCCAATCATAAATACAAAAAATAAAATTATTAGAAAAATACACATGGTATAATGAGGTCAAGCTAAGAATATAAAAATGTAAAACTAGTGTACAACAAATAACGACGTGAATTATCTATAATTTATAATTTCAAATTGAATAATTACACTAATGAATCAACATAATATTTTCCATCTAAAATTTATGTTGAATATGTGTATTAATTTAAATTGCGAGATGTGTTTTTTTGTAAGCTGGCACCCACAAAATTTCGAATAGGTTACCTAACACAAGGGGTGCCTTAACAATACACCCATTCACCACCGATTCTATGCCCCATGGGATAAATTGCGAGATGTTTTAAATGTCCTATGTCATAAATTTATATTTAAATTATTTTAAATCCAACATGGTATTTGAACATGTGTTCTTTAAAATCCTCAAGATCCATGTATGGAAATCATTGTTACTTGTGAGAGCAAGTTTCTAGAAGGATTCAACGTGTTTTATCCCTGATGTTCATTGAGGATGCTTGAGAGTGGTTCCAACCTCATTGGAATTCATATACAAGAAGTAGAAATTTAGATCCCATCTAGAATTCAACAGACTTAACAGTTTTCAAGATTTCATGATTGCAAGGTTTCCAATGGATTCTATCATGTATGAGGGTATGGCATTGGCATGTAATCAAGCACATCAACCTCCCTATGAAGCTTAATGTTGGTGGTTCTTATTGTTGAACTCCTACATCCTTACCTTAACACAAATGTACCCTTCAGTCAAATGAAATCACTTATTAAGCATGGGAAGATTCTCTAACCTATTTTAATGCTTGGATTAGGAAGTTTCATCAAAATTGTAGGGTGTTGACTAATTTCTTTGGAGGACAAACTTCAAGATTTCGGGTAGAGGAAAGGGCTGGGGCCTAGAGGAGGGGGCACAGGGTTCTATTGATGAATCAAATCCCAATATATGCAAGGATTTTCATATGTAATTATTTGTTGTAGCATGACATTTTTGGACTCTATAGGCCATTTAGCCTCTTTGTTAGCTATATACATGAGAAAATTTGCACGTTTTTGTATAGTGGTTTGGATTCATAAGGATTTTTAATGTTCATTGAGGATTCTTGAGAGTGGTTCCAACCTCGTTGGAATTCATATGCAAAAAATAGAATTTTAGATCATGTTTAGAATTCAATAGACTTAACAGTTTTCAAGCTCTCAGATTTGAAAGGTTTCCAATGGGTTCTATTAGGTATGAGGGTATGGAATTGGCATGTAATTAAGCACGTCAAGCTCCATATATACCTTGTTGTTGGTGGTTCTTATTGTTGAAATCCTTTTTCGTGGCCTTAACAAAAATGTACCCTTCAATCAAGTGAAATCACTTATTAAGCATGGCAAGCTTCTCTACCTTATTTTAATGCTTAGATTAAAGGAAGTTTCATCAAAACAGTAGGGTGTTGACTAATGTCCTTGGAGGACCAAATTTGAGATTCTGAGTAGAGGCAAGGGCTAGATCCTAGAGGAGGGTGCACATGGTACTATTGATGAATAAAATCCCAATATATGCAAGGATTTTGATATGTAAGTATTTGTTGTAGCATGAAGTTTTTTGGACTCTATAGGCCATATAGCCTCTTTATTTATGTATTTTGGGGCAGATATGGATTCCACTTAATTTTTTTTAAGTTGTATGCACCCTCGCTATATACATAAGAAGCTTTGCATATTTGTGTATAGTGTTTTGGATTCATAAGGATGCTCATGAATATATATGTAGAGTGAAAATTATTTAAATTTTATGAGTATTGGTTTTTTTTTAATTCATAAACTAGGGTTTAATTTTTTTTAGGGCAAACAAATGAATGAAATTAGATATCTTAGAAGGAAATTTTTTGATGAATTTACTTGAGATGGAGGAGATGGATGCCTTCAGCAGAAGATGGTGCTTCTATTCTCCCTAATTGCATTCAAAATTTGACCAACTGGACACGAAACTCGATTGTCTGCGTTGCAATGGAGGAAATGAGGAATGTGGGCCAAATTGGGAAATAAAACATGTTTTACAAATGAAGTACTCGTTTTGGTCTAATTAAATTGTGTACGCATTTTGGTCTAACTAAAACAAGTATGCGTTCTCTTTGCCTATCCTACCTGGCCTTCACTATGGAAAGCTTGGGCTTGCAAATTGCTAGATGTAATAAACTTAGTATGAATTTTGATTTTCAAAACTTGAGCGAGTTTTTTTTATATCTACGATTTCATCTAAAAGGTACCTCAACTTTGCGTGGGGGCCCATAACAGTTAAAAAAACAACACGTTCATTTAAGAAGCAATGGAAAATTGCACCATCTTTGAAGTATTAGAACAATTCCGTCCAACATCCGAAATTCAGAGGAGAATGTCAAAAATCACATAATTTCCAATGTGACAAATATGGGAGGAATCATATATAGTCAGACTATAAGTGCCACACATATAACATACAAGAAAATAATATTATTCCAATGGAGACATTGGAATTCCAAACCACACATGATGTAAGTATGCATATAAAATCTATAATGTATGTTGAACCAAGATTTTGGGATAGAGGGTTTTGGGGACAGTTGGGAGGTACTCACAAATATCCAAGAAACGGGTACACATGAATTGCAACGTATATTTCAAATTTTAACAATTATAATTTATAATAGTAGAAAAGCTTCTTATCCAAAAACCCATTTCCATTTTTATGCATGCAATTGAGCAATTGTACTTGAATGGTCGACTATCATGGAAGCAAGAAGGATTACGTAAATTATAGTATGATCACTCTACAAATTAAATATCATTTTGAAATTGTTGTTCAATACATTTTTGTGTGCTTCATACTAGAGTTTCAGATTCTAAAACCTCTATACATATTGACATTAAGCACCCTCACTCTGCAATGCACTTCAGGCTGAAGTTTAACACACCTTGGTGCTCTCTGCTCTACAATGCACCTTAGGATGGATTTTCGCAGGTTTTCTCACCTTGCTGCTGACTGTGTTGTTCAATACTTTTTTTTGGACAAATACTTTTTTTTGTTGTTCAATACTTCCATGGTGTAGTCGATGCCATGTGCAAATTTTGGGATGACACTAGTTTGGGTATTATGTTATTGGATTGTTAACATACACAACATAACGTCGACATAGTGTTAATGGTACATATTGTTTGAAACATTGGGCATCCAAGAGAAGTTGCGACCTTAACAAAGCAAGCATTTGGAAATCCATACACCATAAACAATGCATGAACATTTGGCATGCCATGCACAATAGGATCTGCATGAATTTAAGAAGTGACACGTAATAACATATTTTTTATTAGCCTTTTATTTCTAAAATCGCGTTGATTCTGTGAACAATTGATCTGAACCGCAATGTTTGTAACTTTTGGACTAGGTGTATAATACTATAATGTGCAAAACATAACTATCACAATGTTATTTATATGTTCCTTTGTTTCTTAAACCCTCCATTTGATTGCCATGTTGCTTGCAAGGCTACTGAATTCCATTGTGAAATATCGAATAAGATGTGGTTTTTCTCTTTTTACCTCTAGCTATACAGGTTCATGCATAGTCTTCGATTTTTTAATTACAGAATTGAAGTGTTAAGGAAATGTATGTGGGGTCAACATAAATTATGGAACAATCGGCACTTTACGAATTACCTACTCTACAACTTCACTCTTGCTTTTAATCCCGGTTTCCTCTCGAGGTAGTAAGAGGTTCTACATTGCATTATTTACCATCCTAAATTTTTCAAACTCTCTTTATCATTCCTCGAATATCAAAAAATAATTCAATCCCATACCATGTGATCTATTATTGTTTTCATTTCAATTTGTAATCATGCTTTCAACTCATTAATTAGTTATTCTGTCATAAACAATCCATTATTTTATTTATTGGATCTTTATTTGACATGCATCTCTTTTACGAATGTCCGTTGTCTTTTGCAACTAATTTGTCGTTATTTTCAAAGTATAAATAAGCATCCATTTTATCGAAAACAGTTGGTCTAAAATATGAAGTGGCTTTATTTAATATGATATGGAAATTGACAAAATCTTTAGAAGATATTTAACATATGGAATAAGAAAAAACAACCAAATATCACTTAAACTTGTCATCCATTGCTATTGAATATTTCAAAGCCATATGGACATACAATCATAGTTAATCTCAAACATAGTTGGGGCTGTATTCATGTGTATACTTAGTTTTAGTTTTATATAGACATACAACCATAGTTAATCTCAAACATAATTGAAGTTGTATTAATGTATGTATTTAGCTTTAATTATAATTGTAGCATGTAGTTTATACTTATAACATGATAAATTTTATGTGCATGGATGCATACATATATAAACATAAATAAAAAAGCATTGACATCTAAACTTATAGAATAAATTATTTTCATTCAACATAAAACTGATACCTTTCCAAAGTTGCAGCAAGATCACTTCAACTTACCAATCCAACCTCATCAGGTATCCTGTTAACCTTGTTTAATATTATAAACTTATATATGTTATATGATAATGTAAGATAATATTTTAATAAAAGATATAATTTTTATAAAAGATATTTTATTTATTTAGTTTATAATTTGAATTAAGATAACATTATATTGATTTTTTATTAAATTATGTATGTAAAAGTTTTATATAGAGGTTTTTCATTAATGTTAGTTTAGTTTGAATTAAGACAATATTTAGCTCAATTTTTATTCTTGTCATATCCTATGTAATAACAATGTGCATGTATGTTATAAATTGTGAAATATTAATGTTTAATGACTTTCAATACACTTTTAAGATTGTCAACTCAAGTGACTGTTAATTTTAAATAATCAATATTGGAAGATTGTCAAAGCAAGTGATTGTCATGGTTGACATAAAGGGTATTAAAAGTGTTGTACATTTTCTTTCCCTCTATATTCAATGCAAGGGATATTAAAAGTATAGTATATTCTTATTTTTAGTATGTTTTTCATTATTATATCTATATCTATATATATATAATTAATAATTAATAATTAGTATTATTACATTATTTTTTTCTATAATAATTAAAATTAACTTTTGTTAATTTAGTTATATGTAGTATTATTTAAATTTAAATATAATTATTGTTAAGAGAGATATCAATTTTCAATGTTGATATACCAAAATCTAAAAGTTTAATTATATAATTTTTCTCTTTTTGACATTGTAATATTTGTAAATTGTTTTTTTCAATTTTTTATTTAAAAATGTATTTTTTATGTTTATTTAATTTGAATAAATGAAAGCATATTTTTTTTATTGTTGTTTTTGTTTTGTCTTTTAGAATTGCTAATTTGGTTGGGCTTGTATTTACATGACATAGGTTTGATTTCAATCTCTTTCCGCTATAAGTTAAGAATTATATCTTGATTAGGCTTATACGTACATGACATAGGTTCAATTTCAATCTCTTTCAACTATAGCCTTCAAGAAAAAAATTACAAAAAGTGCCTTAACAATGCAACCTATCACCAACTAATTTACACTCAAACTAAAAAAACATTATTTTAACTTTAACTTTAAATTCACATTATTTTATACTACAAATAATAATATATACACATCTTGAATTGTGTTCCAACAGGTATTAATAAAAGAAATTGACCTATGATATCAAATTGATAACCATATTGATATGTTGGGAAAGAAAATAGAATATTTGAATAGATAATTTGAATTTAAACAGGTAATGTAAGTCAAAAGATATAACTATTCAAAAGAAAAACTTACGTGTTGGTAAATGCCATTTAAAATCATTATCCAAATCATTTCAAAGTTTATTAACTCCAACTTATTACTTTAGGAATTTAGGAATTAGAGTCGTGATAGTGTGAGAAATTTTTGTTAATATGTTGGGAAAGAAAATAGAATATTTGAATAGATAATTTGAATTTAAACGGGTAATGTAAGTCGAAAGAAATAACTATTCAAAAGAAAAACTTAAGAAAAACTTACGTGTTGGCAAATGCCATTTAACATCATTATCCAAATCATTTCAAAGTTTATTAACTCCAACTTATTACTTTAGGAATTTAGGAATTAGAGTCGTGATAGTGTGAGAAATTTTTGTTAAGAAAAAGTTGCATATTAATTCAACAAATAAATACAATTACATAAATTATTGTTGAGTATATAATTTTATATATAAATTATTTTACTTAAGCTATGGATATTGACTATCTTTAAAAAAATCTAATAAACATTTTAATTTTAAAATATTAAAAGATTATCCCTCGTACTACTAGTACATTTGACTTATTTACCTATAAATTTTATTTATAATACAATTTATATTTCTAAAAATGAAATTGAAATTGTATATAATAATTATAAATTAAAATTATTGTAGATAGTAATTGTCATTTAAAATAGTTTAATGATATTTACATATAGTTATTATAAAGTGAAAAAATAATCAAAATTTTATATAAAATTTACAGTTTAAAAAATAAATGCTTATGATAAAGCTTAAAATTAATCATAAGCTTATATACAAATTATAAAATAAAAAATTTATATATATAAAAATTTGATATAGTACAAGTCAAAACATTAGGTCATAAAAAAAACAAGTGACATGAGCACCAAGCTATAAAAAAAACATTATAGATATAAATTGTGGCACTACTAGTCTTATGATCATCACTACTTCCAAGGTCAGCTATACCAAGCCCCCGAGCACCCTTATGACCATCGTCACTGTCACATGCACCAAGCCCCCCATCACCCATAGGAGTGTTGACACCCATGTGACTCATAAAAATAGTGTATAATGTTGTGTACTGCAACTAAATACAATCAAGTTAGATATAACTTTTAGTAGAAAATTTAAGAGTTGACAATATTTTCAAATTTTAACAATATGGATCAAGTTACCTAAATTGAGTCAATATTAAATTGTGTATGGGATATAAGTCTATGTATATGGAATTTGATTCCATGCACCCATCCTAGTCATGTCATAGTGAGCATGAAAATCCATGCTAACACCTTGGAAACATGAAACCAAATTATTATTAAAAAATATGATTATCATTAAAAATTAAATGAACATTTCAATTTCAACCTATATGCACCTATTTATATTGATTCATAATTATGTGTCAAATCTTGGATCCTTGATGGGACCTCATTAGGATGTAGAACTTTTGAATCCCATTCATATGGCCACATCATTGTGGTATTAATAGCCCCTTGTACTTAAATATTTGTGTGGCAACATTATATGTAAACACTCAAATTTATAAATACATATTATAATCATTGTTTCGAAAATCAATATATTTAAAGTTCTTGGATTTGATTGAATTAATTCACAAAGTATACCTCATTGACTAGGCATTGGATTAGGGTCATTGACAACACCCCTACCTCTATCAATATAAAGAATGGATGAAATTAAAAAAAAATTAAATATGTAAGAACATACACAATTTATATCAATTGAAACCTCTAGAATTCAACCATGCACTAATTGGGTCTCCTCCATTTGTTATCTATGGATGAGAAACCAATCATTCACTATTGTAGAGGTAATCTAATAGTGCAAACTTATATATTACATTAAAAACAAAAGAATATTGCATAATGTGTTGAGTTTACATGTACCAAGATGATCAATTGATGAATAACAAGGATAATTTAATAATACTACATTGTACAAAACTATACCTTACTTCTGTGAGCTAGCTTACATCTCTCATACAACCAAAAATACACACCGCATGCACTAATAGTGTGTTTCAATATATTTTAGGGCTTTAGCATTACAATTATCTCACCACTTGCCAATAAAAAATTAGGATCTCTAGAAAAAGGGGGTGGTCTAGATCTCTCCCAGATGAAAGAAACTAAAATACTTCCTAATGCAATGCACATGGTGTCCACCATCACACCCCTCACATCAAATTGTATTTGCAATGGTACCAATCTTGGGGAAGGAAGTGATGTAGCATGGCCTATACAAGCCCCATGATGATCATGATTGTGTCCCCTATTGGGACCATAAAATTGTGATGGTGTGATAATATATTTAGGATCCATGTGCAACAAAAACTTAACTTATATATGAGTCACAAAATATAATGTAAGCTCATCATGCTAGGGAATAGGCCCAACACTCTGATAAATCTATTATAAACAATCCATTATGCAACCTCAATCTTAAACTCTCTAAATTTGAGCAGTTACGCCCTCTCATAGTTAGGAGGTATATCAAGTAGAGTACCCTTCACAACACACCCTATCATTTAGGGTTTCACGACATCCCATTTATCTTTCCCCAACTCCTCTCTCCTCCTCGGGATAAAATCATTTTATATGTCCCTTTGTGGTCCCGACATCCAATATAATTTGATGAACACTTCCAAGAAGATCATAAATGTGTTCTTTTTTGTTTCTAAAGTGAACTTCATGTGTTGAAACCACTTATTAACGTGGTTTATGAATCAACTGATTGACATGCTCTAGCAACATCAACATAAATCATTAAGTGATGCTATCGTGAGAAATAACAAGGATCTCCCTGCACAAATAGTTGCCTTGTCCAATGATATCCTCAAGGGAGATCCATTTAACCTCATTCTCCCATGGTGAGGGAGATGTTGTTGATGTATATGTAACTTCGAAATGTATTTCATTTATATATTTATTGTACTCCTATAGAGATGTATTATTCCTCTATAAGGAAGTGTCGTCATTTGTATTGACAAGTGTCACAAGTGTGTTAACTTGCTGATGGGTTATTAGACCACCTTGTAAGGGGTCGGCCCGATATAATATAATATGAAGTTATTGTACCTAGCAAGACAAGTCGGCCCCATAAGGTTATTGGGCAAACAGGACAAGTATAAATAGAGATTAGGAGATCTCTATTTGGATCACTCGGAACTCCCACTTCCTTCACTCGGAAAGTGGCGCACATCTGAGGAGGAGGATCAGCTGCTAAGAGGAGTCTATCTCTTATACTTTGGTTGTAATTTGGTTCTGCTATTGCTCTATCTATCTCTGAGGAATTTGTGGGGTTTTTCATTTTAGGGTTTTCCTCATGGAAACTCTGTGTGTCTATTGTCCATCATGCTTTTGATTCTTGTGATGATTGACATGCTTGTTATGAGTGATATGCATTGATATGAGTGATATGCATTGTTATGTTGTTCTCTCAATAAGATCCTAGAGTATATTGAATTAATGCTCAAAATTTAACATGGTATCAGAGCTAACCTGAGAAGAAGACATTGTGCAGTGACGGAAACCAGCGTCTCTTGTTTATTGGGTTTCTCTCCATAGATTTTGGAAAAGTAGTATAGTAGATTGACTCTACTCATTAAGGAGAATCTATTTGTCCAATCAGAATTCAATTCTGAGCACTTTCAGTTTTGGCCCTAAAACTTAGGGCTTCCTAAAAAAATAGGAATTCCTGGAATCTGAAGACATAGCTCGAAGCTCCTAACACCTATTTCAATAAATCTAGAAAAATTCTATTACAAGGACTTCTATGACATTGAATTTTTTTGTAAACATTTTATTTATTTCATTTAATTTGTAAAAATTATGCATTAAAGAAATATTCCATTAAAATTGGAAAAACTAATCCTAGGAAGAATGTTTTTATTGATCACAAATTTTATTTACTTCAAGTGTTTTTAATATACAATCATAAAAAATGAAATGTTGTATCATTTATAACTAGTTCGGTATGCCATAAATTAGGAGGAGTATATGAAAATCTGTAATTTGTTGAATCGTGAGAAAAAATATTCATGAAGATATAAAATGTAGGATTAATGAAGTTAAGTTGCACACATAATTGCATGTTTTATTACAAGAAGATCTCTATCTATATTTGAAGTGAACAAAGTATCATATTAAATATTTTTATTGTTAAATAACATATTATAATATAGCATGATTGGAAGGAAATCACAATATTAAATTAAAATAAAATAAATTATAAGAAATGTATTGATGTCGAACCAAATAATAACTATAAATTCGTCAAAATTGGGATAGTTGTTAGGTACAACATTATACATACACAATGAAAGTGTGAAGAAAATGAATTAAGAAATCATGGCCGAGAATTACTTTCACCAAAAGGCAAAGAGAATGATAAGATTTTTAAATGTCGAAGAAATAGATGTTGAAACATATTTTTCAAATCTTTTAGTTGAACTTTATATATGACCCCATGCTCTTTTGAATTTATTTATGGCACATATCGAATGAGTCTAAATAGTCCACTTAGTACTCATTATCAATTAATTATATGGTTTTACATTGTATTTTATTCCAAAAATTACATACCACATTTATACATTCATTTAATGCATATAAGAAGATACAAGATAGACCATATCTCGTGCTTTGTTGGCCTGTAAGAGATTATTTCAGTTAATCATAATTGAGTTAGTAATACAAACTTACAAAAAAATGAATTGAGAAATCAAATTTCTTATAGTTCAATGTCACTCACTTATGACCAATCACGTACTATCCTTAATACCACTTAGCACTCATTAGCAATAAAAATTACATACTGCATTGATAAACTCCTCTTATTAATGAATATACGGAAATAAAAGTCAATAATTTATTTCATGCCTTGTTGGCTTATATGAGATTATTGCAATTATAAACTATTAACTTAAGAATACACATTTACAAAACTTTGTGCGTGCCTTGTTGGCTTTTATGAGATGATTTTAATTACAAATATTTGATTTAAGAACGCAAATTAAAAAAATATTTTGAATGGGGAAATCAAGTGGTGTATGATGCAAAAAAATGTCAAACTAAAGGCAATCATAAATAATATTAATAATTGTATTTAAATATTATTGTTAATTCTCATCTATCGATAAAAGTTTTAAAAACATACAAATTAATTCATCAAAAAATGTGTCCAACTTGTATTGAAATATTGCAATGCACGCGTTAACAAATTTCTAAAAATTAATATCTTCACCTACTATAAAGAACTCAATGTTCTATTGAACATTCGAATGTAGTTGCGTTTCTCTTTGATACGATGAAGTGTCTTAAAAAGGGGGAATAGAATTTGGACAAGCCAAGTATCAGGTTCATGTCCTATATAAGCCTTTGTTAAGATACAATTTGACCGGTATCTGAGGAATTGAGAATTTAGCTTTGATGTATCTATTAGCAATATATTTGATTTTTCGTACATATTTCCATATTTGGACCACACATCACTTAACATTTTCTCATAAAATTGTATCACACTACATTATTTGAATTTTGTTTCCAAGTGACAATGAGACCTGTCCCATTTGAATTCAAAGTCACTTGTATCAGTGTTTGATTTTTCAACTACTTGTGGAATGTTTTTACATTGCATTTTATTCCAAAAAATACATATCACATTTATATATTCATTTAATGCATACAAGAAGATAAAAGATAGAGCGTATCTCATGCTTTGTTGGCTATTATGAGATTATTTCAATTAATCGTAATTGAGTTAATAATACAAACTTACAAAAAAATGAAATGAGAAATCAAATTTCTTATAGTTCAATTTCACTCACCTATGATCAATCTCGTACTACCCTTAATACCACTTAGCACTCATTAGCAATTAATTTTGTGTTTTAAAACAATTGCAACTTCAATTATATGGGGTTTTATTTCAAAAATTACATATTGCATTGATAAACTCCTCATATTAATGAATATAGGCTAATAACAGTCAATAATTTATTTCATGTCTTGATGGCTTATATGAGATTATTGCAATTATAAACTATTAACTTAAGAATACACATTTACAATAAGTTATAGATTGGGAAATCAAATGCCTATACCTTTCAAAATCATTCATCTATGACTCATTATGCTTTAATCTAAATTCTAGTAGACTTAGCACTCATTATCATTGAAGTAATATTTTTTGTAAGAAATGTGCTTTTGTATAGATGGAGGTTTAATTCAAAATTTGTGTGTCACTTGTATTAATGCATATAGATCAATAAAACTAAAGATAACTTCATTCCTTGTTGGCTTTTGTGAGATGATTTAAATTACAAATAATTGATTTAAGCGTATGTAATTTAAAAAATATTTTGAATAGAGAAATCAAGTGTTGTAATGCACTTGTATTAATACATATAGATAAATAAAACTAAAGAGAGTTTTTTGCATGCCTTGTTGGATTTTATGATATGATTTAAATTATATGAGATTATTGCAATTATAAACTATTAACTTAAGAATACACATTTACAATAAGTTATAGATTGGGAAATCAAATGCCTATACCTTTCAAAATCATTCATCTATGATTCATTATGATTTAATCTAAATTCTAGTAGACTTAGCACTCATTATCATTGAAGTAATATTTTTTGTAAGAAATGTGCTTTTATATAGATGGAGGTTTAATTCAAAATTTGTGTGTCACTTGTATTAATGCATATAGATCAATAAAACTAAAGATAACTTCATTCCTTGTTGGCTTTTGTGAGATGATTTAAATTACAAATAATTGATTTAAGAGTATGTAATTTAAAAAATATTTTGAATAGAGAAATCAAGTGTTGTAATGCACTTGTATAAATACATATAGATAAATAAAACTAAAGAGAGTTTTTTGCATGCCTTGTTGGCTTTTATGAGATGATTTAAATTACAAATAGTTGATTTAAGAGCACAAATTTAGAAAATATTTTGAATGGAGAAATCAAGTGTTGTATGATGCAAAAACTTGTCAATCTAAAAGAAATAATAAATAATACTAATAATTGTATTTATATATCATTGTCAATTATCATCTATCTATAAAAGTTATAAAATCATAGAAATTAATTCACTAAAAAATGTGTCCAACTTGTATTGAAATATTGCAATGTAATCGTCAACAAATTTCCATAAAATAATATCTTCACTTAATACAAAGAACTCAATGTTCTATTGAACATTCGAATGTAGTTGCGTTTCTGTTTGATGCGATGAAGTGTCTTTAAAAAGGGGAATAGAACTTGCACAAGCCAAGTATCGTGTTCATGTCCTATATAAGCCTTTATTAAGATACAGTTTGACCGATATCCTAGGAATTGAGAAGTAGGCTTTGATGTATCTATTAGCAATACATTTGATTCTGTGTACTTATTTCCATATTGCGACCACATGTCGCTTAGCCTTTTCTCATAAAACTGTATCATACTACATGATTTGAATTTTGTTTGCAAGTGATAATGGGACCTATCCCATATGAATTCAAAGTCACTTGTATCAATATTTGATTTTTCAAGTACTTGTCGAATGTACTTGTTAGTAACATTTGATGTCCATATCGCAACATCATAATGTTTTAGGCAGTATTTTAATACTTCTAATTGAAAAGGCCTACAAAAGTAGGATCTATCACCAAGCTCCCAATCTGGTTTTCTTTGAATTTGACAACTTGTATCGTCTTTGGAATACGACGAGAAGAATACTCCTTCCATTTCAAAGATCAACAAGATCTTCCGACTGATATTAACTCCCATCTGCATTGCTGCCACATATATAACATTAACATATTTTCACTTCAAAACTTCATTGCTTAATGGAATCAAAACATATCCAATTTATTTCCACTCCCAAACAAACAACTTAATGAAAAAAATAAAAGTAATTTCCGTGGAATAGTTTTTTTATACAAACACATTCAACTACTACTCAAATCACTCATTTTTAAGAATTGTAATGAGATAAACTACAATTTAAAAATATAATTACAATAGTCGAATTCATTTGAATTAATTATATGTTAATATCTACATACTACCTAAATTTACAGTTTTTAAGTTTAAATCAAGCAAACTATTTATATGTTCATTTTTACATACAATCTCATAAGATATTTTAATTTTCAAGAAATTATAAGAAAAATTCATATAAGCACATTGCAATGAAATTCAAATCACAATTTAAAAATATAGTTACAATGGTCCAATTCAAACCAATTATATGTTAATTTATACACACCACCTAGATTTACAATTTTTTAAATTTCAATTAAACAAGCTAATTATAGGTAATTTTTACATACAACCTGATATGATTTTCCATTTTTTTAATTTCTAAGAAATAAGAAAATTTCATATGATAACATTGAACTAACATTCAAATCACTGATTTGTAAGAGTTATAATGATCAATTAAGACACAATTGATAAATAAACTGCAATTGCTCAAACATAGTAATTATACGTTAATTTATACATACAACCTAATACAATTATTTAATTAATATAGAATACTATATTTTTATGCAAACACATAAGACTATTATTCAAATCACTAACTTTTTATAACTCAATATCTCAATATAAATAAACAAAATAATAATATGTTAATTTATAATAATGACACAACAACAATCCTTATATGAGTATTATGAAATAATATTGACATTAAATTGATAATAAAATAAAACACAGTAATAACACATCACATG
Organism: Larix kaempferi; assembly: GCA_027924585.1. Lineage (NCBI taxonomy): Eukaryota > Viridiplantae > Streptophyta > Pinopsida > Pinales > Pinaceae > Larix > Larix kaempferi. The sequence goes on from BSBM01001758.1 coordinate 707,560, forward strand.
TAGAATTAAGTCATCAAATGTACAATGACCAAGAATTTATATTATAAACTTCAAGATTTTGTTTATAGAGGAAATGAATAACAGTCATCTTAATGTACTATTAAAAGTCATTGAAGATTCTTCAAAATATCTCGAACATCGGGTGCCTTGTAGAATTTATTCAATAAGCTCCACAGATCAGTGATCAACCATTTATCCTCATTCTTTCCATCAAACGAAGGGGCAATAATCACATTTTCTTTGGGATTTTCTTTCTTTGTCTCCATTGAACAATCCACTAGAATAGTGTTAGTAGCATCATATTGAGAATACATTCTCCACACTTTTTTCAGATGTTTTTTGTATATAACTTGTGTTGAATTATCAATGTCATTTTTTCCCTTTTGTTGTTTGCAATCTGAAGCAGTCCATGTAAACAAAAATTTAGCTTGTAATGTTTCTGAAACCAGCTTTTTCATAACTCTTGTTGTGTTTTGTTTCAAAGATGTCGTCCAAATTGCAATGTCAAGAGATTCTTTTCTGGAACACATTTCAAGAAATGTTTTTGCATGTGGACGAAACCAAAATGATTTTTTTCTCTATCGTGTAATCTGCGGTCCTTCCCATTTTATCGATAAATTCATTTTGTGATGCATCACCATCAACGCTCTGATAGAAAATGTTATTCAATTCAAAAATAACTAATTTCTTTTGACTTATAATAGCTGCAAAACAACAATGGATATCATAGTAAATTCATTTTATTCATGCTACATAAATTATTATTAAAAAAAATTGTTGAAGAAATACACTCACTTTGAGTATTTTTTGTACTAGTTATTGATAAGCCACACTTCTCTTGTATTGTCTTCATAGAACCTAGATCCAAAATAACAAACCTTCAATCAAATACCAATAATACTTCTTTAAATCAATTTTTTTTTTATAAGACATATTTTATGTTTAATTGAAAATAAGAGACATGTGAAGTACCTGATATGATATCATGTTCTTGACTATGGCTTTCTGTCACATTCCCTTTATCACTGTCTTTTTTCTCCTCATTTGCCACTGTAATAAACATATGAAATGTTATAAAATGTATCAACGAATGAAATTCATTAAATAAATAGGCATAGAATCCAAAGAATCACTAGAGAAAGAACAAAACAAGTACAATACAACAAAAGAAACAAAATAAATTATGTACCCGGTATGGTATTTTCTTCGTCTTGTATTTGCATCTCGAAAACTTCTTCGACATTGTGCACACTATGTTGATCATTGCTTTGTTGCAAAGTGTCGTCGTTGTTTTCTTTACAATTTCCGCCATTAGTAGTTATAGTAAACATCTTGTTAATCAAGATTTATAAATAGCATAGAATCCAAAGAATCACTAGAGAAAGAACAAAACAAGTACAATACCTGGATATTCCAACAGCAATATATTAGACATTGGTTTTTGCAAATGGAAGGATTCTTGATTAGTCAGCATGGTAGTCCTTTGTAACTCGTTTTCTACGACACATGCCATTCTTCTTCCATATGTACAACAAGCCTGCTGTAAATTTTTCCCCGCATAAAGAGAAATAATCAAATTTAGATCACTATGTTGTTGATGCATTTGCAATAATTCTTCCCAGAATTCAAAATCTCTCTCATTTTCATCAGATATGTCTCTAAAACTGTGAGAGTATATTGAGGCCTCTAAACTTTTTGACTCTTCACTATAGAAATGTATAGGTAAAACTATATCATAACTATAGTTATTTTGTTCTTTATATTCATAAAGACCGGTAGCCATTTTATAGTTGACATTTGAGTCCTTGACAACAATCTCCAGAGCTTGGCGTACATCCTTACAAGACCAAATTTCTACTAAGATAATCATAGTAAAATCTTTCAACCCATTTTTTTCGATTAAAAATCAAAACAATTCAATATAGTGATCCTTAAGGAATGATTCATCTTTCAAAGCCAATGTATCCAACACAACAAAGTCAGTGTATAACATTGGTTGAAACTGACAAGGAAAAGAGTGCAAAAGTGTTGACAAGAGGCTAGGACCCCCATAATGACAACCGAATTCAAAACTGTTCTCAATTTCCTATATATCTGTCGATGCATCAATTATTCTATCAAGGACCACATAGGCTTGTGGAGAAAGGGACTCTATTTTTGTATTTCGTGATCCTTTTACATATTTACACCCTTCCATTGTCTTACAGAAGTTGGAAAATATGATATCAGTAATTCCATAATGCTCAAGAATATTGGATATTGTAAGAATCTTATCATTCAGATTCTTATCATGACTTTTGCAATATGTTACCATTGCCTCCAAAATTGTTCTTTTGGTTTTCAATTGTGAACAATAATCTTTCATTTTTATGGCATTGGTTGGATGGTTCACTGGAATACAAAACCAGACAGTTCCATCCAATAGTTTATCTGCTACAGAACACATTTCTTCAGCGGTTAGTCCCTGAAGGGGACGGAAAGAACTTGATACCAAACTGTTCAGACTATTTGTCTTATAGTTTGGATCCTTAGGTTGGTTTGGAGAACACATTAATGTCCCTAGTTTGTAACAATTAAAAACAACTTCCCATTTATCCCAAGAGTATCATCAAGATATAACAAGACTTTTTTTTCAGCAAAGTTTGTTAGTGGACAATCGAAGAAAGAGCACAACATTTCATCATCAACCTGTTAAAAAATAACAAATATAAATTAGTAAGAATGTGATATCAAAAATAAAATAGCCATGAATTTAGTTATAACAATATAAACTAAGTGCAAAAAAAAAATAATTGCATACCTTGTCTTCAGCCGTCTTAGAATTCCCACATTTTTGTTTCTTTAATTTATCTGTGGCAATTAGGAATTGTCTTGCAGATCGCACAGAATTAATGAATGGAGTTTTGAAGAACACTGTGTTTGTAGAATTTAACTGGCAGCAAATATGAATCACCACACTGGGAGCAACTAATGGATCTAAGAATCGAGCATTACGTTCTTTGTACTTCTGTTTTGCCTCCCCAGATAGACTGAATTTAGGATTTGATAATATTTCTTTTGCTGCTTGAATGGTGTGTTTCCCATCAACTATCCAAAAATTGATGTTCTTGGCATTTATATCCATTTCATTCATGATTTTCATAGGGTTTCCAATCGGATCAGACTCTTTTGTGTCAAATGGAATCAAAAGAGCATCAGGCAATGATGCTTGAAATTTCTGTAGGAATGATTTTACTAATACTCGAACATTTAAATCATCCCGTGATCTCAATTTATATAACTTGGGTGCTTCTACACATCTTCGAACATCCACCTTCATGGTAAAAGAGCTTGAAAATAAATAACTGTCCTTAAAATTTTCATGGATTTCATCGCATTGGTCAGCAAGCTTCTCTATCTGAGAGTCTTCTTTTTGGGATTTTACAAACTCTGTAGTAGGCATGAACTCACTTTCTTTAATGATCTGTTCTAGCTCAGCTAAATATACCCTTCTCAAAACAAGCATTTGAGCCTCGAGTTTATCATTTGGTATTTTATCAAGTAGTTTACCTCTTTGTTGCAAATAAAGAAACACGGATGATGTTTTCTTACATCTCACATAGCAATATTTCATAATGTTGGTAATATGTTGTACAAGATCATCACAACTCTTTAGACCAGATTCATTGAAGCTCTCAAAACTGTCCAACTTAAACTGTGACTTTTTTATTGACTTTGGAAATTCTGTATTAGTATCAATCAAATCTGGTCTAAATTTTGTGTAATCAACTTGGCAAGAAAATAATTTCACTTCATTTTCTTCAATTACCTCCATTTGAAAATCAATCTGACTATGATTGAGAGCATAGCAACTAACAATTATCCCTAGCCTTTGTATATCATTTCCATCCATGGATCCAAAGAGATACATATCTGGAAACATATTCATGGGACTTTCAATCTCAACATACCAATCGTCGACATACTCATATGCAGCAGATGTTTTGAACTTTTTAATCATTTCAAAATTAGAACCCATTGTTGAATTTATAATCTGAGTTGAATGACGCTTTTGTTTTTTGAATGCTGATTGTGGCATTTTACTTGCTTTGGAGACGACAGCTTCTAAAAACAATAATAAGCAATTATTACTATAAATAAAATGAAATCAAAATCACAAATATTACCATATAGTCTTCTAGTCTAACCATTTAGAAATGAGAGAATAATATTTAAAACCACCATACCACATGGGGGAGACGTTGTTTGTGTGTCACTTGCAATTCGTTTTTTCTTCAAATTATTCCTTGGAATTGTCATTGCACCAGAGTCCATAGCTTCTAAAAACAATAATAAATAGTCGACTATAAGTCTAAATTGTTTTAAAAATACATGAAATAATGAGCATTATCAAACAATATTCTATTACATGTCTTTTATTCACATGCACAAGAATAATAAGGGTCATGTGTTATGGAAACATATTAAATACTTAGAGATAAATAAAAATCCATTGCATCTAGCACAAGTAGGGACTCATTAAAAAGAAAAGTTTTCCCTCTCAAAAATGCTAGAAGGAAATGCTTATGCTAGAAAGAAAGCTAGCAGTCGCTAGCTTTCATTGATCTTTTGAGGTATAAGCTAGCAACCACCAATCACCATGGACAGGATTTTTCTATTGGAAAGCTAGCGACTGCTAGCTTTCTTTCTAGCATAGGTATGTGTTATTATCCTATAAGTAAATGCTTATGCTAAAAGGAAAGCTAGCAGTCACTAGCTTTCCTTGATCTTATGCCATGTGCTTATTTGAAAATAGAGTACATGGCACAAGTTCAAGGCTTTCCTTACCTAACTAATTTATGTTTTGTGACCTCATGTGAAGCTTGGAGGCTACACCAAGAATATAATTTTTGAGATAATTTCTATTGCTAATAACAAGTAAATTATGCAAAGACACTACCTCTAGTTTTCTATTGCTAATAACAATTAAATGTTACACATAGATTACCTCTAATGCGAAAATAGACATAAAAATAGTAAAATATACATAAAGAAAACCTCCTTCATTATAGCTTTTATACCAAATTAAGTTTATTGGTTTACTTAAAGACCCGTGAACAAAAAAATAAATAAATTGAACCCATATAAATGATAGACTATAAATCATCATATTTTTTTTTGAACATAAACTAAAGAGTATATTATAAAGGGGTTGTGCACAGCCATTCAGTACATAGCAAAAAGAGAGGAAGGATAGTCCTGCAGAGCAGAGATAGAGCATTGTAGACTAAGCCTGCAAAGGGTCCAAAAAACTATATACAGAGTTCTTCCATGATGACTAACAGAACGGGCAGTATATACCCTTATATATTGCTTACATAATAAAAGACAAAAAACATATATCCATAAAAACCAGATTACAGGTGGCCCCTGAAGTGGACTGGCTGCACCACTGATTCTTCCTCCATCTGACACTCCCCTTCAACAGTTACTCCATTGTTCCTGCTGCCTTGGTTCATGAAAATGAGTCGTGCAAGGTCCTCCTGGATCATATCCACCTTCCCCATCATCTCGCGCAAGGAGCTTTCATTATCATCGATCCTGGAGTCATGGTTGCTGATTTGAAGGGAAGTGTAGCTCAAAGTGTCCTCCATCTTTCTTATAACGCAGGCTATCTCCCTGTTATCCATAATTCCTATGGAGACTATCTCATACATCCGCCCCAAACTTTTATTGATGTCCTGGATTACTGCATTGTTCCTGCTACCCTGGTTCATGGAAATGAGTCGCGCAAGCTCCTCCTGGATCATATCCACCTTCCCCATCATCTCGTGCAAGGAGCTTTCATTATCATCGATCCTGGAGTCATGGTTGCTGATTTGAAGGGAAGTGTAGCTCACAGTGTCCTCCATATTTCTTATAACGCAGGATATCTCCCTATTATCCATAATTCCTATGGAGACTATCTCATATAGCCGCCCCAAACTTTTATTGATGTCCTGGATGCCGGTATTGTCCCCTGGCTGAGCCATTCTGCCAAAATCAGAGGAAATAACAAGACAATCAAACTGCCTGAGCAAAGAATCAGCAGTTAAATTACTACATGAACCCTCACGCGCTGAGCAATCAAGGATGCAACTGAGCACTAATAGTTCCTGATGGAGCACCGAACCCCCTTGTCCGTCAGAGAAGACCTTAAAATCATCATATTTTTATGTCATTAACCAACTAGTTCTTTTATCATTACATTTTGTTAACTCATTAAACAACATAAGAGTCATGTGTCCTGGAAACATATTAAATACTTAAAGATAAATAAAAATCCATTGCATCTAGCACAAGTAGAGACTCATTAAAAAGAAAAGTTTTCCTTCTCAAAAATGCTAGAAGGAAATGCTTATGCTAGAAAGAAAGCTAGCAGTCGCTAGCTTTCCTTGATCTTTTGCCATGTGCTTATTTCAAAATAGAGCACATGGCACAAGCTCAAGGTATAAGCTAGCAACCACCAATCACCATAGACAGGATTTTTCTTTTGGAAAGCTAGCGACTGCTAGCTTTCTTTCTAGCATAGTATGTGTTATTATCCTATAAGTAAATGCTTATGCTAGAAGGAAAGCTAGCAGCCGCTGGCTTTTCTTGATCTTGTGCCATGTGCTTATTTTAAAATAGAGTACATGGCACAAGTTCAAGGTATAAGCTAGCAAACACCAATCACCATGCCTAGGGTTTTTCTATTGGAAAGCCAGCGACTGCTAGCTTGGGGCCCACCGCTGCTTTCGCTCAGCGTATGGATCACGTCCTTGCAGCCATTCTTCTTCAAAATCGTCTGAGTCATATGCATGATGACCAAACAATACATCTTCATCCACGTGTTCATATGGCACAGGAGAAGGAGGCAGATATAGGAACTGAGAGAAACATCTTTCAATATCGGCTCTCACAGGAATTCATCTCTGAAATGTGATTCTACTTTATAGTCCAGTGGAATCTCTCTGGTTGTAACTCTGGACTCTATGTGTTCTCCAGCAATAGATCTTCGGATAAATTTTTGCTAGGCATAAATTTTGTGCTCAATTGGTTGATAGGTTCCACCTTCGTGGATCAGTTTAAACTTAAACCACTGGAAGTTCTGATGAGCAACTTCAAGATCGGCTTTAAGGTGCAGAATGAAATTTGCATGCCGATTCTCCCAATCTGTTCTTGGACAGAAGGTATCCAAGAAGACATCTATCCATCCAGACCATGTCTGATTATATGCAAGGTTGGCTGGATCTGCACAGATGATGTATAATAAGGGTCATGTGTTATGCTAGAAGGAAATGCTTATGCTAGAAGGAGAGCTAGCATTCGTTTAAAATAGAGCACATGGCACAAGCTGAAGGTATAAGATAGTAACCATCAATCACCATGGATAGGGTTTTTCTAATTGAAAGCTAGCAATTGTTAGCTTTCCTTCTAGTATAAGCATGTGTGTTTATTTTAGAAGGAAATGCTTATGCTAGAAGGAAAGCTAGCAGTCGCTAGCTTTCCTTGATCTTTTGCCATGTGCTTATTTCAAAATAGAGAAAATGGCACAAGCTCAAGGTATAAGCTAGCAACCACCAATCACTATGGACATGATTTTTCTATTGGAAAGCTAGCGACTGCTAGCTTTCCTTCTAGCATAAATATGTGTTCTTATCCTAGAAGAAAATGCTTATGCTAGAAGGAAAGCTAGCAGTCCCTATCTTTCCTTGATCTTGTGCCATGTGCTTATTTGAAAATAGAGTGCATGGCACAAGCTCAAGGTATAAGCTAGCAACCACCAATCACCATGCCCAAGGTTTTTCTATTGGAAAGCTAGCGACTGCTAGCTTTCCTTCTAACATAAGCATGTGTGTTATGCTAGAAGGAAAGCTAGCATTTGTTCAAAATAGAGCACATGGCACAAGCTCAAGGTATAAGCTAGCAACCACCAATCACCATGGACATGGTTTTTTATTGGAAAGCTAGCAACTGTTAGCTTTCTTTCTAGCATAAGCATGTGTGTTTATACTAAAAGGAAATGCTTATGCTAGAAGGAAAGCTAGCAGTCGCTAGCTTTCCTTGATCTTTTGTCATGTGCTTATTTCAAAATAGAGAAAATGGCACAAGCTCAAGGTATAAGCTAGCAACCACCAATCACTATGGACATGATTTTTCTATTGGAAAGCTAGCAACTGCTAGCTTTCCTTCTAGCATAAGTATGTGTTCTTATCCTAGAAGAAAATGGTTATGCTAGAAGGAAAGCTAGCAGTCGCTAGCTTTCCTTGATCTTGTGCCATGTGCTTATTTGAAAATAGAGTGCATGGCACAAGCTCAAGGTATAAGCTAGCAACCACCAATCACCATGCCCAAGGTTTTTCTATTGGAAAGCCAGTGACTGCTAGCTTTCCTTCTAACATAAGCATGTGTGTTATGCTAGAAGGAAAGCTAGCATTCGTTCAAAATAGAGCACATGGCACAAGCTCAAGGTATAAGCTGGCAACCACCAATCACCATGGACAGGGTTTTTTATTGGAAAGCTAGCGAATGTTAGCTTTCCTTCTAGCATAAGCATGTGTGTTTATACTAGAAGGAAATGCTTATGCTAGAAGGAAAGCTAGCAGTCGCTAGCTTTCCTTGATCTTTTGCCATGTGATTATTTCAAAATACATCACATGGAACAAGCTCAAGGTATAAGCTAGCAACCACCAATCACCATGGACATGATTTTTCTATTGGAAAGCTAGCGACTGCTAGCTTTTCTTCTAGCATAAGCATGTGTGTTATGCTAGAAGGAAATGCTTATGCTAGAAGGAGGGCTAGCATTCGTTTAAAATAGAGCACATGGCACAAGCTGAAGGTATAAGATAGCAACCATCAATCACCATGGGCAGGGTTTTTCTAATTGAAAGCTAGCGACTGTTAGCTTTCCTTCTAGTATAAGCATGTGTGTTTATTTTAGAAGGAAATGCTTATGCTAGAAGGAAAGCTGGCAGTCACTAGCTTTCCTTGATCTTTTTCCATGTGCTTATTTCAAAATAGAGCAAATGGAACAAGCTCAAAGTATAAGCTAGAAACCATCAATCACTATGGACATGATTTTTCTATTGGAAAGCTAGCGACTGCTAGCTTTCGTTCTAGCATAAATATGTGTTCTTATCCTAGAAGAAAATGCTTATGCTAGAAGGAAAGCTAGAAGTCGCTAGCTTTCCTTGATCTTGTGCCATGTGCTTATTTGAAAATAGAGTGCATGGCAAAAGCTCAAGGTATAAGCTAGCAACCACCAATCACCATGCCCAAGGTTTTTCTATTGGAAAGCTAGCGACTGCTAGCTTTCCTTCTAACATAAGTATGTGTGTTATGCTAGAAGAAAAGCTAGCATTCGTTCAAAATAGAGCACATGGCACAAGCTCAAGGTATAAGCTAGCAACCACCAATTGCCATGGACATGGTTTTTTATTGGAAAGCTAGCAACTGTTAGCTTTCCTTCTAGCATAAGCATGTGTGGTTATACTAGAAGGAAATGCTTATGCTAAAAGGAAAGCTAGCAGTCGCTAGCTTTCCTTGATCTTTTGCCATGTGCTTATTTCAAAATAGAGAAAATGGCACAAGCTCAAGGTATAAGCTAGCAACCACCAATCACTATGGACATGATTTTTCTATTGGAAAGCTAGCGACTGCTAGCTTTCCTTCTAGCATAAGTATGTGTTCTTATCCTAGAAGAAAATGCTTATGCTAGAAGGAAAGCTAGCAGTCGCTAGCTTTCCTTGATCTTGTGCCATGTGCTTATTTGAAACTAGAGTGCATGGCACAAGCTCAAGGTATAAGCTAGCAACCACCAATCACCATGCCCAAGGTTTTTCTATTGAAAAGCCAGTGACTGCTAGCTTTCCTTCTAACATAAGCATGTGTGTTATGCTAGAAGGAAAGCTAGCATTCGTTCAAAATAGAGCACATGCCACAAGCTCAAGGTATAAGCTGGCAACCACCAATCACCATGGACAGGGTTTTTTATTGGAAAGCTATCGAATGTTAGCTTTCCTTCTAGCATAAGCATGTGTGTTTATACTAGAAGGAAATTCTTATGCTAGAAGGAAAGCTAGTAGTCGCTAGCTTTCCTTGATCTTTTTCCATGTGCTTATTTCAAAATACATCACATGGAACAAGCTCAAGGTATAAGCTAGCAACCACCAATCACCATGGACATGATTTTTCTATTGGAAAGCTAGCGACTGCTAGCTTTTCTTCTAGCATAAGCATGTGTGTTATGCTAGAAGGAAATGCTTATGCTAAAAGGAGAGCTAGCATTCGTTTAAAATAGAGCACATGGCACGAGCTGAAGGTATAAGATAGCAACCATAAATCACCATGGACAGGGTTTTTCTAATTGAAAGCTAGCGACTGTTAGCTTTCCTTCTAGTATAAGCATGTGTGTTTATTTTAGAAGGAAATGCTTATGCTAGAAGGAAAGCTAGCAGTCGCTAGCTTTCCTTGATCTTTTGCCATGTGCTTATTTCAAAATAGAGCAAATGAAACAAGCTCAAGTTATAAGCTAGCAACCACCAATCACTATGGACATGATTTTTCTATTGGAAAGCTAGCGACTGCTAGCTTTCCTTCTAGCATAAATATGTGTTCTTATCCTAGAAGAAAATGCTTATGCTAGAAGGAAAGCTAGCAGTCGGTAGCTTTACTTGATCTTGTGCCATGTGCTTATTTGAAAATAGAGTGCATGGCACAAGCTCACGGTATAAGCTAGCAACCACCAATCACCATGCCCAAGGTTTTTCTATTGGAAAGCTAGCGACTGCTAGCTTTCCTTCTAACATAAGCATGTGTGTTATGCTAGAAGGAAAGCTAGCATTCGTTCAAAATAGAGCACATGGCACAAGCTCAAGGTATAAGCTAGCAACCACCAATCACCATGGATATGGTTTTTTATTGGAAAGCTAGCAACTGTTAGCTTTCCTTCTAGCATAAGCATGTGTGTTTATACTAGAAGGAAATGCTTATGCTAGAAGGAAAGCTAGCAGTCACTAGCTTTCCTTGATCTTTTTCCATTTGCTTATTTCAAAATACATCACATGGAACAAGCTCAAGGTATAAGCTAGCAACCACCAATCACCATGGACATGATTTTTCTATTGGAAAGCTACTGACTGTTAGCTTTTCTTCTAGCATAAGTATGTGTTCTTATCCTAGAAGGAAATGCTTATGCTAGAAGGAAATCTAGCAGTCGCTAGCTTTCCTTGATCTTGTGACGTGTGCTTTCCTTGATCTTTTGACAAAATCTGTCTCAGGTACTGTCGGCTTGCACGACAGTCACCTATAAGGAATGACATCCTAAGGTGGTCACTAAGTACCTTCGTCAAGTGGAGAAAGAGCAGTTATCCCTCGAACGGTATTGGGTCGTCTCCTTTTCAACAAGTGGTGGTGAGCCCACTTGAGAGAACATACACCCGCAACCTTGGGTTTGACCTCCTATGGCGCGGTGCCGCTCTTTCACTTGCCCCGTGTGGCTATACACGACCACTTTATTTAGAAGGATTTATAAAGCACCCTAAGGACAACAACTATGTTTTTGGATGCCTAGCCCCAAAATCCTACCTAAACTACAAGATTCTTTTGTGCCATCCTATGGAGGTATTAATTGAGTAGATTTAAGCTATTTTTGAACTTAGTGAGTGACGAGAGAGTTTCTTGTGTGTGTGTGTGCATCAAAGAAAGTGGCGGTTTTGAGCACACATGAGATATTGCATATAAATGAAAAGGCTTTTCTTTTAAAATGAAAATAATGCAACTCAACCTAATAGAAAAACAACTAAATAAACCATGTAAACCATGTAAAAAAAACTAAATAAAATAAATTGTAAAAATAAAAAAAAAATCTATAAACAAAATTGTAAAAGTAAAAAAAAATCCATAAACTTACCAAGATTTTCAACCTCTTTTTAATCCAGTCTTCTTCTTTACTTTTTGTTTGGCTAAGACTAAAGCTAGTGCCAATGCCAATGCCATTTTTTCCCATAACTTCATCTTCATCTTAGTTGGTCTTGCTTCTTTGATAGACAATAATCTAGAAGCTATGAAGCCAAGACTACTTGAATGGAAACTGTACAATATATTGAAACTATCTGTAAGTTACAAACTTATATCAAATAATTAAATATAAAAAACACTAGATATTTAGCTATTTTTATATACAAGTAATGCTATATATTACATCTTATATACATTCATAGAGTTGATAACTATTTTTATGTACAAGTAATGCCATATACTTATATACATTCATAGAGTTGATAGCTATTTTTATGTACAAGTAGTGCCATATATTACATCCTACATACATTCATAGAGTTGATTATACCATGGAGGTTTACAAAATGAAATTTAGAAATACAACATTCAAATAAATGATTGGCAATTATTTAAAATAGTTATTTAGGTCACCAATATTACCGGTTCAGTACTTGGGGAAAACCGGAAAACTTAGAATGGGTCACCAATGTGTTAAAAGATGCCCTCCTCTATCCCATAGGAAATATATATATATATATATATATATATATATCACAAAAAAGAGGTAGTTATATATTTATAAAAAGGTTGTTGACAAACCAAATAACATAAAAAGTACAAAAATTTCAAAAAACATTATAGTATTCTTGTATAAATATTTTCAACAAATATGTTAATTGGTCACGATGCTTTTTCTTTCTTACAATACCTACCTTATGAATTTCAAATTTAGTGCGATACTGCTTTACATAATTACTAATAAACAAGACAAGTAAAATGCATATATGAGAAGTTTAAGAGCCAAGATAATTTCCATTGAGGCCTTCTTCCATTTGTTTTCCTGCTTTAATTTTCCCTTGATCTTTTTGATTCATGTTGTTCTCATTGAGTGCTAAAGTTGTTTGTTGGAATGTCTTCATAAATAATATGCCCCTTCGTTGAAGCAATTGAAACACTAGGAAATCATGTATCTGGTCGAGAACCTCCTACTTATCAAGATTTAACAATGATATAAGTTATCATGGATAAGTCAATTAAGTGTTTAGTGGATGACTTAATTAGTAAAAGATGATCAAGTTCTCATGTGTAAAATAAATGTCATTAATTGTAAGTATTTTCAAGTAAAGGTGTCTTCAAGGTGAAGTATAAAAGTTAAACATTAATAATAGAGGAGTGTGCTATATAATTGTTGATCTTGATTAATTAAATCATTAATTATATTTCATTGTTTTTACACAGAGGTACTATGTTGACACTTATCCATTAACCAAATAAATATTTTAAATTACTATTCACAATTTAAATTAATTACTATTATTATTAATTGTTATTGTTATTATTATTATATTATTAATATTATTTAATTAATAATAATAATGATAATAATCCCTTTTATAAAGTATAGTGGGTTGAATAATAATGAATTTATTAAATAAATTATTAATTTAATTAACGGACGGAATCATCCCAAGTAAATTAAAAGGGTATGTTTGAATAAATTATTGAATAATTCCATTACTAGAGAGAAATTGGGATGATATAAAATAATATATAATCCACCTTATTACCTCAAAAGGGGATGCATTAATGATTACCATGGAAAGTGGTTGTCGGGATTATCGGTCTGTGGGCTCAGGGGCTAGGAAATTCATTGATTTCCTAGGGCCAGCACGATAATAGCTGATCGGCAGGGTGGACACATCATTTTGGGGTTGTTAAGGTAACTTACAGAATCCATTCTAGAAATCTTCTTATCTTACTGCAATCGACGGTTTCAGGTATTTTTCTGAACCAGCTTAATTAGAATGTATTTTCTTTTATTTCCAAGCTATGCATGTCAAACGAACAGAATTAAATGGAAAGTTTTAGGATTATGTTTATTTAACTGCAGAGACATGTAAACATATAGAAAACAGACAGTTAAACATTTACAGAAATAGAAATATAGATGGTTGAATCTCTTGTTTTCTTCTAACAATAATTAAGGGAAAAACTAGGTGTAACCTGATAACCTGGAATAGACCCAGTGCCTAGATAGGGCACTACAGTTGGTATCAGAGCGTAAGGCTCAGACACTGAGACCTTAGGGACTAACTACACCTGGAACTTTAGTGAAATTTACTAGAAAATAACAAACCAGTATGATGGCTGCAAAAAGATAATTTGAAGCCTTTTCCCATTTATTCGTAAGGCGTAACAGAAACAGAATTTGAATGATATATATATATATAACTACTTATTTAGGGCTCAGTCTAGACCCCATTAAACAAACCTTTCCAGAAAAACAACAACATTTCTATATACACTCTTTTAATATTCAAACCCTAATATTAATCCAATGCTAAAGCATTTGGGATAAACAATGTTTTTAAACAAATAAATAAATAGATATAAACCAAGTTACAACACTATATATATTACCATTATAATATTTAGATCTAAAATTTAATACTAACAAAAAAAAAACACTTCATTGCATTTATATAAAGAAATTGTATTCATAATAAATACGAAACAATGAGTCTTGCACAGGATTTACAGAGGGTTCTCCAAATTTCAGTCCTGCAGCCAAAGTGATCAGTTTTCATTTCCTATTATTTTAATGCAGATCTTCCTTCTTGCCTGTAACATTTTGTTTTAAACATTCATTTCAATAAATGTGGCATAAAACAAATATTCAAATAATATTGTTGCCTGCAATATTGTTTATAATACAAGCATCGCAGCAATTTCGACGCATAAATCATTTCATTTGAGCTCGATATGATCCATATTGACCAATAACTAAGAAGATTTACAAGCATGGCAAATGCATGAAACGATTTCCATACTGCTCTCCATTGTTGCTGCTTGTTTTGTCCGAAACGAATTTCATACAAAATGTTGCTTCCTTTGAAACCCTAGCGCTCAAGCCAGGTGTACCAAGCGCCCGGAGCCCAACGCCACATCAATTGTCCTCCAAGCATTTTTCTTATTTCCTTTGTGCTCAGCCCGAACTCAACAACTAGAGCCAATTGGCCCACGCACTTAACACATCAATGCCCACCATCGAATCCCATGCACTGAGTTCACATAAGAGGATGGGAATATGTAAAAGATGCGTTCTGCTCAACGCCGAGGACTCATCAGGGAACCGAATGCCAAGCCAGGAGGTTCGCATGGATATCATATCTCCCATCGTCCATGAGATTACCCACATATCTGCCCAGCACCGAGGCTCTTACATGAAACCAATAGCCAAGTCGAAGCAGCCCTACAATGCCAAATAAAACCTTATTTCCTCCTTAAATAGGCATACTTTTGATGGCACGTGAGACGGTTTCCGTGTTGCCCATGAGCGGTTTACTATACCGCTTTATTGGAATGCGGATGAGTAAGGAATGAACACGTGGGATGGTGGTTTCCTTTCAGCGACCACCAACCACCCTTACCATGCGTGCATGTTTCCGACGCGGAATAAGGAGAGCCGTCGATCCTGCCTTGGCGTCAATCCCCATGCGAAAAAGAAAAGGTTTTTTTTTGCGTTTTATATTGTTTTAATTTTTTATTATTATTATTTTAAATTAATGTTTTTTAAATATTAATTTAATTTTATTAATTTAATGTAGTGTCTCTCAACCATGCCCCTTTTTAAAGCTATAATTAATTAATTTCACCTAATACACTGTTGTGCAATCTTTGGTTCTCACATCATATCTGTCCATCGTACAGATAATAAATTTTGAATGAACACCATAATTAATGTGTAATTGCCAATGCCATTTCCCGGCTTCTTCCATCGTAATTCATGGCATTGGGCACACATTTTCCAGTTGCAGATTAAAATTTTGGCAGACTTTATCTCCAGGGTATTGAGCTATCCAATAAGCTATGGCAGTCATATTATTATCCTTATGGTTTGGCATGCAGCATGTCAGAGCCAACATCATTTGCACTGAAACAACCATGCCCCGGGGGACCAGATCTTCTGGAACCAAATTGAACCAAATTTACCTTGGGAAAATATATCCATAGCCTCAGCTCTGAATCTATTAAAATGATTTACTTCAACAAACAAAGGGAAAGTGGTGGCGGTTGGATTAATGGTAGAACCAACGCATGCAAAGTTTGATCCATGTTTAAAGTTAGATCCCACCAATTTCAAATACTAGCTCAGTAATGTTGGATTCATTGCCTCGTCTGTAATTCATTCATTAACAAACAGTCAGTCTAGACTTTCAAATCTTTACATCAAGAAATTACCCAACAAGATATAAAACGTCCAGGTACATAAAAAAAAAATCGATAACCAAGCTCTCCCCAGATTCGTAGTATCTCCAAGTGTGTTTTTCCTGGCTGGGAAGGAGAGAATGCAGCCTCACGCCTGCCACAAGGTCGCCTGTGTCATAATTCGAGTGTCCAAAGTTGAAAATTGCAGTGAAATTACAAGCCCCAGCCCTCGGGTCTTGAATCTGCCACAATAAATATTGGTGAAGCTCCAAATATTAAATCGAAACTTTGCAAGAATAAGTAGAGACACCACCACTGAAAACGTTTTTGATGCTGCTGTTGTAAATATGCTATAATTTGCTTCGTACTTTGCTTTTTAAAAAATGTATATACAATATTAGGAATAATAGAAGGGTAAAAATATTTATTAAACGTTATATGAAGGGTAGCTTTATAAACCAAACCGTCAAAAAAAATTTGCCTGATGGGTAAGGGTGCCCGTCAAATTTAACCCCTGCATCAGGGAACCGAATGCCAAGCCAGGAGGGTCCCATGGATATCATATCTCCCATCGTCCATGAGACTACCCACATATCTTCCCAGCACCGAGGCTCTTACATGAAACCAAGAGCCAAGTCGAAGTAGCCCTACAATGCCAAATAAAACCTTATTTCCTCCTTAAATAGGCATACTTTTGATGGCATGTGAGACGGTTTCCGCGTTTCCCATGAGCGGTTCACTATACTGCTTTATTGGAATGAGGACGAGTAAGGAATGAACACGTGGGATGGTGGTTTCCTTTCCGCGACCACCAACCACCCTTACCATGCGTGCATGTTGCCGACGCGGAATAAGGAGAGCCATCGATCCTGCCTTGGCATCAATCCCCATGCGAAAAAGAAAAGGTTTTTTTTTGCGTTTTATATTATTTTAATTTTTTTTATTATTATTTTAAATTAATGTTTTTTAAATATTAATTTAATTTTATTAATTTAATGTAGTGTCTCTTAACATTCATTTAATTTAATTCGTTTAATTTAATTTAATTTAATGACTTTTAATTTAATTTGATTTAATTAATTTAATTTAATGTCATTTAATTAATTAATTTAATTTAATTAATTCAATTTAAATTTTTTTTTAATTAATTCAATTTAATTTATTTTATTTTATTAATTATTATTTAATTTAATTTAATTTAGTTGTTAATAAGAATTAAAAAAAAAATACCATGTAAAAGAAAAGGTTTTTTTTGCGTTTTATATTGTTTTAATTTTTTTTTATTATTATTTTAAATTAATGTTTTTTAAATATTAATTTAATTTTATTAATTTAATGTAGTGTCTCTTAACATTCATTTAATTTAATTCGTTTAATTTAATTTAACTAATTTAATTTAATGACTTTTAATTTAATTTGATTTAATTAATTTAATTTAATGTCATTTAATTAATTAATTTAATTTAATTAATTCAATTTAATTTTTTTTAATTAATTCAATTTAATTTATTTTATTTTATTAATTATTATTTAATTTAATTTAATTTAGTTGTTGATAAGAATTAAAAAAAAAAAAAATACCATGTCAAAATAAAAGGGGTTTCGGCAAAATTTCTTATATAATTATATAATGCTAGTGTTATTTTATTTATATTTAATTAAATTTCGTATATATTTTTATTTAAATTTCGTGTATAATTATATAGTGCTAGTATTATTTTATTTAAATTTAATTAGATTCCATATAATGTTATAACCTAGGTTTCTTAAAAAATTAAAAGTTAATATTTAAAAATATAAAGCTACTCACGAACTTTCAATTTAAAATTTCTTCATAGATTTAAAGTTTTAAGGTCAATTATAGTAAGGTTGAAGTGGTTGGTGAAGTTATATTTAAATTAGCATAGATAAAATTTAAATTATAATTTATATTTAAGGGAGAAATTTAAAATATTTAAATTTAATATATATAAATATTTAAAATTTTGGAAAAGAAATAAATAAATAAATATATATAAATAAATAATAAAGAGTGGTTTAAGTGGTTTGGTGAAGATCTAGGGTTTTATAAATCCATGTATTTAATCAAATTGTCTTAGTATTTATTATATTTAAGGTCCTACATAAAATTAAATTCAAAAAATATGTAGGTGTAATTATATAATGATAAAAAAAAATTACAATTGCAATTTTTGGATGGTCACATTACAATTTCTCATAAAAAAATTACAATATCTTTAATTTTTCAATTCTTGGTTCATTGCATTTCATGATCGTTGAAATTGCATTTTCATTTTACAGAATGTGAGTTATTCTCAATTATACTTGTTGAAATTCTAAAACTTGTAATTATCAAAATGCCGAAATTGCATTTTCCTACATAATAATTCTAAAGTTGAAATTGCAATTTTAATAATTCTTTACCTCTCTTAACCATGTTATGGCCTAGATGCCCATATTTAATTGAAAGTTAATTAGGTGAATTGAAAGTTGAATGGCTTGTGTTAAACAATACCAAGATGAAATAACAAATAGCAAATTATATTGAAGATGAAAAGAAGTTCATCATCATGGAATTTTGGGTTTTTCAAAGATGGGGTAATATGAACTATTGGATGCTTCATTTCATGTTTTGAATGTAAGTAAATTAGAAAAAGGTTTACTACTCTATTAAGCTTAATAAATGTAAACTCAATTTTATTGCAAAAAAACATTCATTACTTATGGATTTATTATTATTTTTTAAATATATCCAATTGAAAATTTTAAATCAATTTTAACTAATGGTATACGTTTAAAATCAATATTTCGAAAATAGAAAAACACCTAATGGCTCTATTTGAACAATGTAAACTATTTCCTAGAAATTTATCTATATTTTAAAGAAAATTAAGGATTCCAAAACCTCAAGAATAAGAGAGGGTTCCAAGACCAAACACTGGTGGATTGTTATTAAATCCTTTTACAATTTTTTTATTAAATCACTCAACTATTCCATTTGCTTATGGATGACAAGGGGAACACTTCGTATTTCTATCATAAATTTAGACGTAATAATATTTATACACTCATAATAACATGTTCTATGTTAGCCCTTCATTTTTAAGTAAGTGTTATGGAAAGTAGAAAGTCAAAAAAATCCTTGGGATGAGTAGAAAATATGTGGCAAGAAGATGAAGGAGATGTGGTACAAGTCATATGCCAATAATTGAGATGATATAATGCAATCAATGCATTGATCAAGGGTAGTGGAAAAACAAAATCATTAAATGATGTAATGTAATTCAAGTCAACAAAATCATTAAATGTTTTTTCAAAAAAATAATCATAAAATATTTTGATAATTCTAATGACAAATATTTATTTTTTAAACAATCTCATAAAATAAACAATCCAAACCAAAATCATAAAATGTTTTGATAATTTAGATAAAAAAATTTTAATTAAGATAAACATCAATGATAATGTGATAATGTGAATGGTTTAAAAGTAATTAACATAAATATTAAATTCCATTAAAATATCATTAATAATTTAAAAAATACTAAAAAAATCCAAACAATAGACACTTTCATATGGAGTTACAAACTTTTACAATTCAGCCTACTCATATGGAGTTACAAACTTTTACAATTCAACCCAGTCATATGCCGTTAGTTTGGAACACAAGAATAAGTATATATTTCTTTTACAAATCAGCCTACTCATATGAAGTTACAAACTTTTACAATTCAATCGACTCATATAAAGTTAGTTTGGAGCACAACAATAAGTATATATTTCAATTGAGAAGAGGTTATGCTTAATATAGATCCATTATAATAAGAAAACCTAATAACGGCCTATATTAAATGCAATTGTGAAATTACTATCATGTTATCATGTCAGTACCATTTGTCAAAAACCCAGATTCATGGTATTATAAAATTGAAGTTTTCACAATTTATAACATCTACATTTTTTAAATTTGATAAATAAAAAATAAATTATCTAAAAATAAAATACATTTTTATTTTTGACATTAAAAGTTTCCAACCATGTTAATGTCAAAAGAGTTGTAACCAAAACTTGCATTGAGTTGGCAGAATAATCAAATAAGTCTATAGTTCTACACCTGAGCGAACCCTTTCTTAATATATTTTTACGGAAGAACACTACACTAGTACCATTTTACTCCCATTTACAAAACCTGTAAAGGTTGGCGGTAAAGATTCATCATGCTGGAAAATTGAGTCGGATGGTAACTACCTAAATTTGCATAGTCACGACAGCAGAGTGAGAGAGGTGTAAATGCAAATCGTAATGACAGTGGTGTAAAATGCAAATAGTAATATCGGTGTCATTATTTAGACATGAAGTAGGGAGAAATCCCCCACAAAAGTCTCCACAAAGAGAATTATATAACCTCTTACTCTCAATTTGGGCTTCTCACCATCATTTGAGGAGGCAGATTTTCATAAGATAGTAAGCAACTCATCCATACAAATAGGCTTTTATAGGCTTTAGGTCATCCATGGCTGTGAATTAAACTCCAGGCCAGTGACAAAAAAATATCGTGTGCTCCTATCTATGAATATGTTCGAACTCAAACGAGAGCGGGAAGTGGCAAAGTCACTTGTATCTGGTAGTAAGGCGGAACAAAAAATTTCAAAATTCAAAATTCAAATGGGCGATACAGGAAAACGGTTTCATGGAAAACGACGTTAATATAGACATATGTAGATAGATTTAGACCCATCTCCCTCTACAACGTTTAATACAAGATCCTCAGAAAGATAATTGCAATCAAGTTATGGAAAATCATCCCTTCCATCGTCTCGATTAACCAAGGATGATTTGTCTTTTATTTTTTTGGAACCTTGAATTACCTTTAATTATGTAGGTTTCGATATCAGAGATTGCTACTGCAAAAAAGGTTTTTATATTTGAGATGGTGAATTTATTTAACAAAGAACCAGGTGCACTGGACTTGTGCCTTAAAGCTGTATTTCATTCAACTATCATTTTGAAGTTAGGGTATGCTTTGCACTCTGACCTGAAGCATCTTTTTGATTCCTATGGAGAGCTGGAGTGTTTTCGCTACTGTGAAGCGCCTAAATTAGACCTTCAAAAGGTTTTTCCATCTGTTCTAGGGGGGCTTTCCAACCTTGCAAAGACTGTGCTGGGAAGTGGTTTAAACAAAAGTACTAGGATGAGTGACTGGAGGGAGCATCCCTTGTGAAATAGTCAGGTACACTAAATATAAATCCATGCTACGATATAAGTTGCACTACAAAGTATAAGAACCAGTACAAACCTCTAAAAACTGATAAAGTTTGAAATAAGAACATACAAACTACAAATTTAAACGTTGCTACGAAATTTATATGGGAATGTTCAGATCAAGATTTTCAAGCATACAACAGACTCGCAGATATCTCCAGTAACTGAAATATGCAACCTCTTATAACTTGAAGAAGGCACAAAAATACCCATACCCCATGGGCCTTGTACAAAATCCAGATACTAAACTAAATGGACGAGAATGATAGGAATTTGTAGGACGAGGAGTACCTGAAGTTCTAATTTACAGGAGGACGATTCAGCCGCTCCAGTTGCCCGCAATAGGATTCAGGTTCTAATTTGCAGAGGACAAGAACAATGTTTCAGCAACTCCAGCTATAGGAATTTGCAGGACGAGAATGAGGACCAGGTCTCTTGGCATTTTGCAATGGACTGACTGCACTGCCTTGAATGCAGGTAGATGGGCGTTGAATGCAGGTAGGTGGGCGTTGAACCTTGAGGATATGGCGGGAGCGAGACTGTGTACGATGAGATCTCCAGGATATGGCTACAGCTGGCTCATGATCAAGCTGCATGTTTTCGATGGGACTGTGTGGCGCTTCGTGTGGTACTACATCAATAATTATAATACATTAATTTATTATAATTATAAAAACTAGTTGAATGATATTGCAATATTTCTCACTTATGCAATGACATGAAATGGATGATAATGTATGGTATGTTCTTATTTCATATTCCTTTATGGCATGTTCTTATTTCATATTTCTTTATGGCATGGATGAAAAGTTAATGTATTATTATATTTTATAATACCTTATTATAATTATAAGATTTAGTTGAAAGATATTGTAATATTTTTTATTTATGCATGATAATATAAAGTAGTGTGATATTACATTTTTTTGGGGGGATAACTGGAAGTAGAAGAAAGATTAATATTTTGTCTATATTTTGTACTTTCTTAAGTAATTTGAAAAGTTAAATGTATTATTATATTATATTTTATATTACGTTTATGTGATGAAATGAATTAGGTAAATTTAGGATAATGCATCACCATATTTCATATTTCGTTAATGGGATAGCAAGATGTAAAGGAAAGGTTAATGCCTTGTTTATAGTTCATAATTATTTTATGGGATACTATGAAAGGCTAATGTATTATTATATTTATACTACGTTTATATGATAATATGAACTGGTTGAAAGATAAGATATTGTTATGATATTTCTTGATGTTATAAAATGAACTAGATGAAAAGTTAACACATGCCTATATTTCACAGTTCACTTAGGGGATTGTAGGTTGTAAGATTAAAGACATACCCTTACTTTTTGTCAAATTGTACCCTTAGGGTTTCCGTTTGCAAGTGTTACTTATTTAAGATATATTTCAACTATGATAGAGATCCTTGCCAATTCACATATGGAATAATTGTTCCAGAACAAATGCTTTGGAAAGCCAAAGAACTATAACTTAGGAGTAGACACTTATAGTATTAAAAAAAAAAAAAAAAAAAAAAGAAGAAAAAAAAAAATCATTCACTAACTACGAGCATTAAATTGTCAAATAGAGATGGTATCAATAACGTAAAATTGTATTTTAAGAAAAATCTACTCGGAGAAACTTCGAACAAAGACCAACGATATTTTAAACCTTTTTCTACATAGCCATGATGAGAAAACAAGTGGACGGATATAATCGGTGGATTTGCTGAATGACGAAACATTGATCAATTTTAAATGATAAGACACCAAGATGCTCAGATTGACGAGACTTTGACGGATTGTCGAGGAAGAGAAACCAACTTAAAATTTGAAAACGAGATATCAATGTGATTGGTATGATGAGCTGAACTCAACGACATGCATTTTGCATTACTACAAAACCATTTATGAAAACTCATGACTACAAACTTGAAATTTAACCATGGTATCGAAATGGTCAAATGAAGGCAATGTTTCGTAAAAAGAAGTATGGAGACGATTAGCATAATAAATAGAACGCAATGAAGCTAACCTTATGTCATAATCAAACATGATAAAATGACAACTAGCCCTCGAGATGGAACTTGATGGGGTTAAGAAGACACTTTGTGCGACTTGATGAATCTGTCGAAGTGGTCCTATGACAACATAAACGAAGAGATAAGGGAAATACATGATAAGTTTATGGAGCTGAACATGATGATACTAATGAAAAGAATAAGTGATATCAAAAATCTAGTTGGGACCGACAGTTATTGAATGTACTATCGAATTGATATTATACACAATTATGATTGAGTTCCTGAGAATGTATTGGAACCATGTTGGAAAAAAAAATAATAATAATAATGATTAGAACCACTTGTGCTTAATATGGCCATGATTGTTGGAGAAAAATAGAAGGGAATGGAAAGAAGATGATAATAGGAAATTAAGATAAAGCTTAGTGTCGAAAGTACAAGAACAAAAATTAACTTCAGGATGAAGTTCTATTTAAGAGGGGGTGTATGTAATTCCCCTAGAATGACTGTGGACCTTAAGGGCACCTGTCAAGTGACCCGGCTGAACAACTTCGATATAGTGGTCTCTTGAGCCTTGTTATGTCTTAAATGATTGAGGAAAACCTGAAGATGTGAATGCTGATAATAATTGATAAATGAATTAAGGAATTAAATTATATTGTGTGGGGTGGGATAATTGATTGATTACATCTTGCTTAATGATTAGCCCGGATTGATCAAGTCAAGTGTAGTGGGACATTTATAGTCCTAGCTGTGCGACTTGGGAGGACGCAGCTGAGATGCATCATAGATTTCCGCATTTATTCTGAACTTCGGGACGAAGTTCTAAATAAGTAGGGGTGTATGTAGTGCCCCTAGACTACTGTAGACATTGAGGGCACCTGCTGAGTGACCTGACTATTTGAAACATTAATAAAATATCCCTATGATTTTATTTTGAGTATATTTATGATTACGATTGATTGATATATGTGCATTTGGGTAGTTATTGTGAATGGACGATTTCATGTTGTTTAACAATTAACTTTGATATGAAAACTGTACATATGAATGGTGCTTAACGACTAGTTGTGTAATTGATTATGTGATTAGACGAATGAGTAATGATTGAGTAAACTATAGATGCTTAATGAAGCAACAGATTTATAAATCAAATTGTGATTATTGAGGACATTGCTACTAATTTACGTTTGTGAGAAATGTGTGTAGCGACAGGTGGAATGGTTCACCGACAGACACACAAAGGAATATGAAGGGTCATAGAGTACGGGTAAATCACACACAGGGAGAGCGACGACGATGTCGACTTCTGACGGAATACCACGCTTGAGCAGATAAGCACTGATCCGCTTGCTCCTAGTGAAAATGTTTGTTAAACTTAACTGCATAAAAACATATAAGTTTGCACCTAGAGCATTACTTAGAAATGCATTTGAGTACTTTAGGCATTTGCATATATCTAAACATAAACAATCATTGGAGAATGTTATGGAAAATTATCACATCGTCGATCTACTGTGTTGGAAGTCCACATTTTCCTTTTTTAGTGATTCAGAGCTTCTTTGCAATACAACAGTTTCCTCCTTCGATTGACATATTTGCTTGAGTTTAAACTTCACATTAGCTTGATTGTGCCTATTTCTTTAAGTTGGGTATTTATATGATGCTCCTATATCTGAAGTACACATATATGATAACAGCAGCAGTGACAATGATGATGACGATGCATCGATGACGATGATCTCGAGAAGAAGACTTGTCTAGCAGATCTGTGTCAAGAAATACCTTCCTAGTTAAGAGGGAGTGTTGATGTATATGTAACTTTGGAATGTATTTCATATATATATTTATTGTACCCTTGTTAGATATGTGTTATTCCTCTATAAGGAAGTGTCATCATGTGGATTGAAAAGTGTCGCAAGTGTGTGTACTTGCCGATGGGTTATTAGACCACCATGTGTGGGGTCGGCCCTGAAATATATATTATATTGTGGATGTACCTAGCTAGACAATTCGGCCCCATAAGGTCACTGGGAAAATAGGTTTGTATAAATAGAGATCAGGAGATCTCTATTTAGATCATTCGGAAAGTCATCTCTCTCTCATTCGGAAAGTCATCGAGGTTTATCTTGATGACTTGGTAGCTAAATCTAAGAAAAGGGCCGAACACTGTGCACATCTACATGTTGTATTCATTTGATGTCGTAAGTGCAACATTAGGTTGAACCCAAATAAATGCATCTTTGGTGTGGATATTCAAAGATTACTTGGTTTCATTGTATCCAAGTATAGGATTATGGCTTATTCCCTTAAGGTTGATGCAATATTATAGTTTCCCCCCCTCCTCCCTGAAAACAATCCAACAACTTCAAATGCTACAAGGGAAATCAAACTTACTTAGAAGATTTATCACAAATTATCCCAAAATAGATAAATGTTTCATGTGTATTCTCAAAAACGATGCACCATTCATATGGGATGACCAAACTCAACACTCACTCGATGCATTGAAGAAAATATTGATGTCAACCCTGATACTTAGTCCTCTGAACTATAGTATATATTTCTGCTATATTTGGAAGCTACCGAATCTAGTTTAGGGATGGTATTAGTACAAGAAGATGATTCATATCAGGAATATGTCATATACTATCTTGGTAAGGGCCTTGTTGTCCTTGAATTTAGGTATTCCTAGGTAGAGGATTTTGCCTTAGCAGTGGTTCATGCTAATTAAATACTTGGGCATTATATATTTCCATGAAAAACAAAAATAGTGTCTAAAATGAACCCCATGCAACACATTTCATCCCGTCGTATAATCAGGGGAAACTATACGAAATGGGTAGTAATTTTGCAAGAATTTTATCTCGAATTCGTTAATGCTCGCATGGTAAGAATGTTTTGATGAATGTCTCCATCATGACTAGGCCAATGGAGCTATTGGGTAAATAGACCCATTTGGATGATTTCCTTGTATGTAGGGGAACATGTCTTGGATAATTGAAATATACTATTCCTAAAACCCTCTTAACTATGTTGGAGGATGGGTCTTCATAATAATAAACTCTGGTTTTAAGTACTATCTATCTCTAAAACCCTAACCCTCTCTCTCCCTCACACTATTTCCTAATATATCCATTCTACATCTCTCCTTATCTATCTCTCACACCCTACCCCTCTCTCTCCCTCCCACCATTTCTCAATATATCCCTCCAAAAATCCTCTCCTCCATACTTCCCACCATACTCAGTAGATCTATCCCTTTGCTAATCTATACCTCTCATGCTACCTCCCTCCCTCTCATCCCCCTTTCTATCCCCTTTTCCATAACAAACCACCTCTCTACCCAACCCCCCCACTCTCTCTCTAACCCCATCTCTCTCTCCGATTATCTTTAACCCCCCTCCTTTCTAACTCCCACACTCTCTCCCTCTCTCTCTTTAACCCCTCTCCTCCTCCCTGTTATTATACAAACTATCATCCCTAGAACACCTAGGCTGTGTGGACCAAGGGGCTAGTTACAGTAAGTGGGGAGGACATAGGTCCAATGTCACCATAACCTAACTCCTCATCTTCTTTGGTTAAGTCCTAAACCCATGGGAGAGTCCCTAATGGAGGAATAACACCTATAAGCACCAACACACCTGGAAATACCATTCTACAATCATTATGGATAATATTAGTGCCTTGCATGGAGTCAACAATGGATAATAAAGACAAATAAGTAATATAAAAGGCGTAATTCAATATACCAATCAATGTCAATGAATATCACAAGTTCAACATACTTCACAATTCATACAATGCATCTACCTGATGCATACCAAGTATCTACCTGATACATATCATCATACATGATCCACCTGATCATACTGTGTATCCACCTGATACAAATACAAACTTAATCGAATATTTAGGGACACCTAAAATTGAAGTTATTGACATTTAGACACTGACCCATTATAATCCTCCCTTGACCCAACCTGATGATCATGTCTTGATACAACTAGATGTACCTTTTCCCATAGATCCATTTAAATTTGTTCAAAATGTACAACATAATATGTCTAGAACCAAATTATGGTTAATCTAACAAGCATGGGATGTACTTCCACTACACCTAGTGTCTTTTGAGGAAACATGAATGCTTCTTATGTATATTTAGTTATCAAAATCATTTCTTCTACCCATATGCCACATGTTCCCAATGTCTCTTCATTCATAATGCCATCTATTAGCAAACACATTCCAACCCTGCGTTTTCCTAGTTTTGGAATACCTTCCACAAGTAATTTTATGCCTAGTTCGAGCTTCTCCTTTGGTGTATGTAGTAATCTATTGATCCCTCAACAACTCCCCAAGTTATGTGATGTGGGGCCCCACCTGAAATTTTGAGCTAAAGGCCACTGATCCAAGTGTTGTTACTCTTTAATGATGTCTATACAACTACAATTTGGACGGAGTCCTTATAAGGTATGTTTTATCATACCATGTCTAATATTTCTCCTTTACAGGTTTTTTTATTATCATGCCATACACTTGGATATAGTAAACCCCCCCTGCCCTTACTGCCTATTCTTTCTGTACAAGCAATTCATCCTTGAAAAGTTTGACAAAATATGAGTGAGAAAACTATCCCTGATTCCATAAGCTTAAATTCCACTTGATGAAAACCCTCAGTTTGTTTCACCCCTAAACCATCCAAAGAGTGAACCTAAAAGAAAAATAAGAAAAGACTTAGTTTTTTCGAAGAAGCGTCCTTGGAAAAATAATTTTGGAAAAATAGCTTTATACACCCATGTAACATATCAGAAATGGCATATGAAAAGCGGTGAAAAACGATGAAATGTTACATGGGTTATATCATATGGTATATCATACGTTTTGTGCGTCCAATCTTATTTGCAACATCATGTGACGAGAGCTTGCACAAAGTACGAAGCAAAGTTTGTGCACCCTCTTAAGACCAGTCACATATTATGATGGTGAGCTCGCACAAATCGCCTTTGCACTGGCCAATGTGTATATGATGAGCCCGCAATACCATGGTGCAACCATCAAATGTGTATCGTCGCATGTAGAGTTGAGCTTGCACATGGGACAACGAGTTTAGTTTTGTGCACAGATCATGGTATTGACTCTTGGCATTGCGGAGGGGCTGCACAACGTACCATTTTGTGCACCCTCCAAGGACTAGTCTCCAATCATAACCGTGAGCCCGCACAAAATGATACAATGTGACTCTGTGCACTATCAAACAACTTTTGGTTGAATGGTTGATGGATCCCGCACATTGTTATGTAACATTGGTTGAATGGTCGATGGAGCCCGCACATCGTTATGTAACATTGGTTGAATGGTCGATGGAGCTTGCACGGTTGATGAGTCAATAGCTCGATGCTTGAAGTCGTTTTCTCACGCTCCTTTGGCTTCTGTCTCCATGAATACTGGTTGCTGGAACAGTGGAAACCTATTGGAACATAACCAGTATTCCAATGAATCAGATCCCTTTTTTGTTTTCACGAACACCAATGTCAAAGAATGCTTGCCTGCATGAATTTCAAACATAGTTGTAACAACAAGGGGACTAGGACTACTTAAGCGACTTGGTACCAGTACTTAGCATGTACCAGTACTTGGTACATGCTAGTGTTACACAAGCAAGTTTGATACAAAAGAAAACATAGAAGATATAATGTGGTACGGCAAGAGAAAATAACATAATGTCGATCATGCATGGATTAACAAAAAAAAACATGCGATACTTTGAGGGGTGTGCTCAAGTGGAATGTGCATCCAAGGAGGATGCAAGTTAGTTATTCCAACTATGAGTCAAGTGAATGTGAGCAAAAATGTGCATGACAATGAGTGCACATGATGAGCATGGGGTAACTGTGCATGACATATGAAGTGCACTAAGGGAAGATGAAATATCAATGTGGAAGTTGAAGCGACAAAGATGTGCTCAAGTAGTCATATGGAAGTTAAAGAGTAGTTGAAGATGGATGAAGCGTAGGGGAAGCTTCACCATGAGTAAACATGAATAATAATAAAATGGTTGTCATTTGAGAGGGGTTAGCTAGATGGTCTTGAGACATGGCAATTGAGAGAGTCTACCATGGACCTCAAACATAGTGGTAAGGCAAATGTTGTAAATGTGTATATATATTGTTATGTTTGAGTAATGAAAATGAGTAGAGAAATTCCCTTATTATAATTTGGTTTTGTATGCCCTCTAAAATTGTTTCAACTTTTATGTTTGTAGTGCTTTTCTATTTTCAACTTATATCTTTCGAAGCATTGTACTTAGTCTGCATAAATATGATTTCATAGAATTATGCCCATCAACTCTTTAGTTTGCTGTAATAATAACCAACTTCACAGATTTAGTTCATTTAATATATTGTTAGCACTCTAAAGTCTGAGCTAGTTCAATTAAAAAATTTGTAACTCAATCTTATTTTGATCCTATATTTGAAGAAGAAATAAATATATAAAAAATAAAATAATCCTATATCAAAATAACCTATTTTGACCACAAATTTATTAAGAATCTAATGTATGTCATATACCAAGTCCATGCATATAATGCATAATATATATATCCTGTCCCTTCAATGTTCAGACACGGTGTTCAAAAAAGCGAATTTGAATTTCAAATCTCAAATGCCCGCGCTCCACGAAAGTTACCAAAGGACGGTTCCTCACCAATTTCCTCCATTCTTCGCCATGGCAGAAGATCCATCAAGGATACCTCAGAAAACTCAACGTCGGGACTCGGTAGTTCAAATCTTGTGCATTGGAGGAGCGCCTTCAGGGCTTGCAAGTTTCTTAGAAGGAAATGGGTGAAAGGATGCTGTTCTCTCCATACTAAGGCTATGATGAAGGCAGTGAGCATTTTGAAACAGTTCATAAGATTTTTGGGGTGAGCATTGTCTGGAAATATTTGCTATATATTCTCATAATCTAGCGCTGCCAAACAGTTGTCACACATCCTACAAGGCACATGCTCAACTACGAGATCCAGTCTATGCCTGCTTAGGGCACATTTCTTCCTTGCACCAACTGGTATATCAACTAAATAGCCTCAGCGTATGCATTATTTGTTGTTATTTCCATAAATTGCTTTTGTTGGTATCTCTAGCTCTCAAGATATGTGTAATGAATTTTTTACAGGAGTTGGCAGGCCTAAATAACCTTCACGAGCGTGGGTGGCCAGCAGCATTTCATTCGGTGTTTCATCCATCTCCATGAATCATCCTGACAGCACCACATTAGTTCCAGGTACATCTCTCTGCCATGTCATCCTATCTCCTAGTGCTACAAGGCATTCTTGTCTCATCAAATTCTCTGGAATTTTCTTAACAAAATTTCAGTCCCTAAACCAAATACTATCCAATTTCTGGTCTAGTCGGGCTTAGTGCGTGGAATGTTCATAGAAACAACTGCAACATCTCATGGGAAATACCTGCGCACTTTGCCATCCTGCTTTCCCTTATATATTAACTCTAGCTAGCACATGAATTCATTCAAATTTTATTATTCAGTGTAATTCTTTGTGTATGATCATGTTAATGCTCTCGGATATGGTTACAATCAAGAATTGTTATCTGTGTTCAATCCTTTCGTTCGCCTCCCTGTCTGTATATTCAAGAAACTAAGTATGTGAAATGCAGGAAGCGAGCCCTAGACCAATCTATCAAAAGATTGTGAAATGTGTCAGGGACCTCGATTTAAAGGTTGGAGGGTTAAGTCGATTATTTTATATATTTGAAGTGATTGTGTGTTAAGTACCAAGTGAATTCTGGTATTAAGGCCTGTGTAATACGTTTGTGGAGTGCATGAGATGTGAAGATGGTCATGGTCTGCAAATAACTGTTAAATTTCGTGAACTTACTGTTTAAGTGAAAGACAAGAACCCTCAATAACTTTTTCGAATGTTTCCCTACTTGTCAACTCGGCGTTTTCATGTTCTTCCTTGTGAGATCCGCCCATTATTTTTGGGTTGTGATGCAGCAGTTGAGTGATGTGTTTTGGGCAGAAAACAATCAGTCTATTATGGTGATGGTGTGATATAGTTGGGAATTAATACCCCCTCGGTTCTCGATCGTAGATCTTGTGGTAGAATCTTCATAATATTTGAAGGTTGACCCTAGCAGAGAAAAATAGTTTGGTTAACTCCCTTGAGCGATCGCTCATTTATGTGACAACTCTTTTCTGCTCGACACCTACCTCTCACATTTTCTTGTAGAATCTTAGAGTCCATATGTACTTTAAGGGTTTAGTTGTCACCCTTGTCTCCTATGCCAAACTCCTGTTGAATATCCAAGCTGAACTGCTAATGAAATTCAATAATCCATATGGCTTGGAATGAAAATTTATGTTAATTACATACAAATTGTATTTATTAAAATGTTATGATAACACTGGTATTTTGTCTTGCTCTTGATAAAAGAATATGAGTTTTGATTCTCACGAGGGTTGCATGGTTTATTATGGATACATATGGAAGTAGAGAATTTTGTATATGTTTAAAATGGAAGGTTGTGGAGTTTTTATATATATATGATTACCGATAATCTATTTATAGTTTCTGTTTAGTTACTTTTGATCAATGAAAATTACATATGGTTTTGGGTATATTTTTCTCATAAATCTAGATATGCAGATATATAGTGTGAGCATTGGTTTTACATAAATATGTATACTTTGGGATTGTTGAAAAAGAAACAAATGTTAGAACTTATCGTAATTACTCATATATTTGTAGAGGTGTTTATGACATTGTTTATAGTTACAACAAATTGTTATGATAATTTCACAATGAATTATTGTGGCCACATTACATAAAATATGCTTAGAAATTTAATCTTCCATGTACCTTTGGGTATATAGGAAGTCCCTTATTTTCGCCTATACCCATGCTTCCATAAACTCTTCGATTATATTACATTGCTACAGTACGTGCTAAGAATATCACTTTGCGGGGAGATCACTCTTAGGAATCATATAATATGACTAAGGATATGGTCTATGTCATTAGTTAGTATTTTGAAAGATTATAGATGAAGAAACTACCTAAACACTTGAATATTATGTTGGCAAGAAGGTTGAAGAAACCCTAAATTTTGAATATATGTCAAATTAAAAGTTCAGTTTATAATCGAAGAAGGATAGAATGATGGATAACATCAACCATTTAGTACAAAAGGAGAAGGATGAGAAGGTATAAGAAGGTCACCATAAAATAATTGTTGAATTTGAATATGTTATAACTCCATGGGATGTATATATGGGGTTGAATATATAGGTAATGTGGTTACATGAATATTTAATAGGGATAACCCTAATAGGGGACCCACAAGTACAATTGGGGATATTATATGGAGAGATAGGGAATATTATATAGAGAGATGTAGTTACAATCATTATAATTAAGGATTCTCTTAATGAATATAATGATTTTTCTCTCTCAGCATATCACAGTGTGCTAGTTTATTCTCCATGATTTTTGGATTCATTGTGTTAAGGAGCGGTTTATCGACATTTCGGATCTATGATATGTAGTCCATCTTCATGATAGGTAAGAATATGGATTGCGTATCATAGGTAGAAAAATCAAAGTCTGATTGTTTAAAACTTTGTTTCTTCCATCTCGATGGAGACCTTTTTACTCTTCTCTCAGTTTACAAGAAGTGGGAGGATAAACGAAAATTCAGAAGGAAGAAATGGTGCTGGGAAAATAACATTAATGCCAAATCTATGGTAAGATGTAAAGATGATATCATAAAAACTTCAAGTTGTCTCTTGAAGAGGTTCCGTGGAAAGAATAATTACAATTTGCATTCCCTTGTTGCTACAATTCAACAAACTTGCAACATCTACCGGCTTGGTATAGAGGTAGACCATCATAAAAGAGAAATCCAATTTTTTTAGATATAGAGAAAATACACCAGGAATTTGAGAGGATGGAAGATGTATTGAACTATGAAATGCATATGGGTGCTAAAATAATCACTGACACAAAGCGCATTGAACTATACATTGTGTTTGGACATAATTCTCATGTAACAAGAGAAAAGATTGGCATTCTATGTGTTGACACTAAGGTTTGAGAATGACTAAATCAAAAAAGTTTGCTAAAATGTCAAAAAACGGAAGAAATTATCACAAAGGAGGTTGAAGAAAAGGTTGACGATTAAAAAACAAGAGGAAAAAACCCACTTCTGCAAAGTCCGAAAGCAAATTTGTGAAAATATTAAACCCCAATCAAGTTTCGGTGGTGGAGATGTCAAAAATCCCGATCAACGGCCGATATTGCTTCCCACATCGCCAAAGTGATCAGCGGCAAATAGATGTGGGCAGTAGCGGACTCAATACCGCCGGGACATGTGTCCAAACCTCATCCTTCCGCATTTCTAATATAACGGTAAAGGAAACCACCATAGCACCGGGCGGAACCACCAAATATGGAAGCGCGGTGGGGTCAGTACACGTGGCAGGGTGGGACCTGATACGTGGCAGATAGAGCAAGCGTGGCGGGGTCATAGCACATGGCGTTATACTTTGTAGCAATCGGAGGGCCAATATAAACCTTAATCAAATCAACGGCCATTGTTTCATCCGCATCTAGGAAGGTGCACACTGGATATGAGGAAGAGCAGTCGTGGAGAATAAACCACTCGAACAGGTGTCAGCAGGTGGCTGATCCGCGCAGAGAATAAACCGGAAAATAAAACAGCTTTTTGATCACGGATACCACCAGATGGAATAAAGGGAGGCGAGATCTGACGGTCCAAAACAAAGTCTTGAGATCAACGGTCAGATATGAACCGCATTCATAAAGGTGTAGGGAAGTTGATTCAAAAGTCTTATATAAAACAAAAGGGGCTCCACATAACGGCATTCTACATGTGTCACTATCCCGAAGAGCTCTGAAGATTGGTGGAGGTCTGCGATTGCGACAAAAGGTGAAAGGAGGGTACATACAGGTAGGGTCATGTGACCTGTTCTACTTTTTTAAATAGAATTTTGTTTAAAGAAACGTTTAAATGGAGACTGTGCACGATATAGGCGTTTTTAAATCAAAAGAAGCCCTAGAGGATAGAGACGAAGACGTCTACGATACCCTAATTAGGTTTCCAATATCTGATATAAAAATTAGGTTGTGTGAATTGTTAAAGGAAGGGACAGACCCCCACAAAGTTCACCAGTCGTCTTTGATAGCCTTTTTCCCCGACCAAATCCCTTCTTTCCCAGAATTCGTATCATGGTGTCTCGAAAATTACTCCCGGCAAGAGAAAGTCGTTCTAAACAGCCAAAAAACCCGAGTCATTTGCGAAATAAAGCCAACAGAGTTAATTAAAGCCCTAGAAGTAGATTGTTCCCAAACCCTTGACCCTGAGGTTTTATCTGAAGTCTCCATTATTGAAAATTATCATCATGTTTCTCAAAATGATAGGGAAATGTTTTTGTCATCGTGTCTCAATCCAGAGACTAGCATTTCGGAGGTCCCATACCCTATAGATGTCAATCTTTTTAATGAAAATACCCAGTTAGTTTTGACATTATTGGTCGTAGTTCTAGGTTTGGATACGGATTTGTATGTAACCGAGTTTCAATTGAGTTTATTGTACAAAATGAGTACAGTCCAGTCAGGGATTGGTGAAAATCAAATCCCTCGACTTAATTTTGAAGCATTTTTAACAGAAAAGATTCATGACCAGATGGTCAAATTTCCCACTCTCAGACATTTCAGGTTTCAGGCCTTTTTGATGAAAATGATTATGATAGCCAGTCAAGACGAGTTGCAGTTCCCAGAAATCATTTTCACGACTTTACTAGAAAATAACATGTTCAATTACATCAATTACATGCTTTCAGAGATTTATAGAATTATTTTTGGAAAAAAAATTTCCTAGAGTACTACCGGAAATGCAGGCATCCATGCAATTGAGTACAGAATACGCAACAGGAGATTGGTTTTTGTCGAAAGACAGTACAGTAATCAGATTATATGGGTTCAGACATAAACCCTATGTGTTACCAGCTTTTCTTACTTTAAGAGTTTTTGCCTTGGAATTCTTAAGACAAAAGTTGATTGTGGAAGATAACAATTTTTTGGTTCACAGACAAGCTACAGACATTAAATACCCATTCACATTTGGTCCGTTCACAATAAAGAATAAGAATGATGTAGTGTATATAGAGAAGTTGTTGAAGGATATGAATTTTGAGTCAGATACGGCTATGGAGTATGACCCGTTAAACATCATATCAAAATGAATAACGGACCACTGTATCAAGGCCCTGAACCATCAGATTGTTGAAGGAATGTCGGACAGAGCCAATTGGCTAGAATATAAAGAAGAAATCATTCCGGATGCATCCGACAAAGAAATGGCATTGATTGACACAACAACAGGGACATAAAGCGAAATAGATAGTGCATTGGTTGGATCTAAAAGACCCATACAGGACATAATGATCATTGAAGATGAAGAAACAGAAAGAGGAAAAAGATTGAAAATGAATGAACCACAAGAGTTAACAACAATTTGAGAAGAGGCTAAAACAACTGAAAAAGAAATACCAGAGGTTACAGTTAAAGAGTACAACATTGAAGAAACCCCTGTAGAGGGTGATGTAAATAGACCCCAGAATATCATGCATGTGTTTGATGAGCATAGTCGAAATAAACAGGCATCCGCGAAACAAACCAGTCAATTGTTTCCGAAGGTTAGAAGTATATCTAATACTGAGGTAAGCTTATTTACTAGCAGAAATATCAATGGAAATTCCTTGAAATTTTCAGTTGTCACAAAAAATAACATTTCAAAAATGAATATAGATTTGTCTAAAATAAATGCCCCGGATAAAATTTTATTGCATAGACAAACTGGAGAAGTCATATATTCAGACTATTTGGGAGCCATATTAAGAGCAGACAAGTTGAAAAGTTCAGTGGGTAAATTGAATAATCAACTAAGACAGGAGAAGGCAGAGAATAAGTCTCGACAGCAACAGATTAAAAAATTGCAAGTAGATTTGATAAATAAAGAAGGAGATGCAGCAACCAAACTGCTCAAAGAGAAAGACGATACGATCCAGATGTTGAGACGAAAATTAAAAATTCCAGACACTGTACTCATCCAAGGAGCAGAATTGACAATATTGGAAAAAGAAAAAGAAGAATTATCTAATGAAGTCAATGATGTTACTGCTAAAATGTTAAAGCTTTCTGATGAAAAAGATCGGTGGGAAAAAGAGAAAATCATTTTAGAAGAACAGTTGGCAGAAGCAAGGAAAAGATTAGCAGGAAGTGGTCAGCAACAAGTACAAACAGACACACAGGAAGATAAAAGGGAGTAGATGATATTTTACAGGCTATGTCCCAGGTAAGCTTAAGGGAAAATGAAATCAAAGAATTGAAGGTTGAAATACAGAAGCTGACAGAAGAGAATGAAATCAAAAATAAAGAAATAAAAACCTTGCAAACAAAGAAACAGGAATTAAGTAATAATAATAAAGGATTAGCAGCTCATGTGACAGGGCAAGCTGCTATGCAAGGTTGTAAACACCTGGTGTGGGACCAAATTATAAAAGAAGTTGAGAAACTAAGACCATATCTGGATTACATAAGAGTCAAAGAAAAGGTGGTCAAAGATGCCTTCGAAAGTTGCAGAGCCGTCAGGGAAAGCTTAAATAAAAAGCCAAAAGACGTAGCCCAGAAAGCAATAACATTTTTAAACAGTCTAACTGAAGCAGACTTGATAGCCATGAATATAACGAACAGAATTTCAGTCATCACATGGGCCAGAAGGATCTTGGAGAAATACTCGCATGTTGAGAATGTTGAAGCTAAAGCTCGATAAATACGGGGAGAAGTAGTAAAGTTCAAAAAGCAATTTGAAAAATTAGTAAACAAAGGGTTCCCTGCTTTTTGGAATGAAAAAAATGAATTAATTCCTCAGAATGATTATAAGAGATTGCTGTTTGATATAAGGATGGATCACAGAAAGTTCCAGCAGCTAGATCATATGCTTACAGGGAAAATTTTAATGGATAAAATATCAGAGGAGTTTGAAATTTTCAATATGCTAATCTCAACCTGTGGAAACCTTCTTCCTGTTTCTTATGCAGGTCATGTTGAAATGCGAGTCTTGGTGAAGGAAATGACCAACTATGACTTACCCGCGGCCGACCAGTGGACTTATGTGGAAAAATATGGAAGGACAAGATATTCTATCCATTCACAGAGGCTTTCAAAACTCTCGCCAAGGGGCGAAAAGATGATATTCAAAATTTTTGCCAAGTGGCAAAAAGGATACTTTTATTTTAAATTTGTAATATTATTTGGAGACAGTTATCTATTGCTCAAAGACAGTTATCTTTTAAGTTAAAATATTTTTAGTTATTAGTTAAAAGAAGCAGTGTCAAGCTTCTTCCAAATTTTGTATAAGAACAATGGGAGTCATTGTTGAAGGGGTTGGAAATTTTTTGAGAGACAGTGTATGTTTGGAGATCTATTTTTTGATAAATAAAAGCAGTACAGTGAAAATACCCATCTTTTGAGACCAGAGATTCATGTGTTGATCAGCTTTACAGTCCGTTTTTTCTTTATCTTTATATGTGCATTTTCACTTCCTTTGTTATATCTTCCATTATGTTTTTCTTCTATATTTAAATGAATGTCTGAAATAATTCGAGATTCATACTGGTTATGCCTCATTTTATATCATTTAAATATTCACTATTTTCTCCAAAGTTGACCATGGATTCATCCTAAGTTAGATGCCTGTTGTTGATGGAATGTCATTATTTCTTTCTGTACCACCTGAAAAAATCAAATTGAATGTAATATGATTGCTATCTTGCCTTTGTGGAAATCTGTTTGGTATAAATCTCTTACTGGTATATTGTATATTTGAAACTTTGACTCCATGCCCAACGTTTCTTGTTTTCCTTTTCAATCAGAAAATCCTTTTGAGAAAATTTGAGAGAACTTTTATATTTTTCAGTCCTTGTATATGTATTGTGAGAGAGCCCTCTCTGGTGGAAAAATGGCTGAGTTTTCCACCTAAAGCTTGGTTTGAAATAGGTTACCTTAGGTGTTATTCTTTTACAACCGGAATAAAATCTAAGTGCTTACACTATGTAATGGGAAGTTTTATTATGAGGTGAATGTGGAAGAAGACGCTGAGTTTTTAAAGCTCGTCATTTATAAACACTTATTCTCTCATGTTGACATGTCCAAAAGTTATTCATCTAACAAGTTAAATGATGGTCTCTATGGGATAGGCTATTATGAATCTTTAAGAAATGTGGACTTAAAGAGATTCTTATTATTTTTCTATTGGAAAGCTAGCGACTGCTAGCTTTCCTTGTAGCATAAGCATGTGTGCAGTCGCTAGAAGAAAAATTCTTATGCTACAAGTAAAGCTAGCAGTCGTTGGCTTTCCTTGATCTTTTGTCACGTGTTTATTTCAAAATAGAGGACATGGCACAAGCTCAAGGTATAAGCTAGCAACCACCAATCACCATGAACAAGATTTTTCTATTGGAAAGCTAGCGACTGTTAGCTTTCTTTCTAGCATAAGTATGTGTTATTATCCTAGAAGGAAATGCTTATGCTAGAAGGAAAGCTAGAAGTCGCTATCTTTCCTTGATCTTGTGCCATGTGTTTATTTGAAAATAGAGTACATGATACAAGTTCAAAGTATAAGCTAGCAACCACCAATCACCAAGCCCAGGGTTTTTCTATTGGAAAGCTAGCGACTACTACCTTTCCTTCTAACATAAGCATGTGTGTCATGCTAAAAGGAAATGCATTTGCTAGAAGGAAAGGTAGCATTCGTTAAAAATAGAGTACATGGCACAATCTCAAGGTATAAGCTAACAACCACCAATCACCATGGACAGGATTTTTGTATTGGAAAGCTAGCGACTGTTAGCTTTCCTTCTTGCATAAGCATGTGTGTTTATGATAGAAAGAAATTCTTATGCTGCAAGGAAAGCTAGCAGTCACTAGCTTTCTTTGACCTGTTTCCATGTTCTTATTTCAAAATAGAGCACATGGCACAAGCTCAAAGTATAATCTAGCAACCACCAATCACCATGGACAGGATTTTTCTATTGGAAAGCTAGCGACTGCTAGCTTTCCTTCTAGCATAAGTATGTATGTGTTATTATCCTAGAAGGAAATGCTTATGCTAGGAGGAAAGCTAGCAGTCGCTAGCTTTCCTTGATCTTGTGCCATGTGTTTATTTCAAAATAGAGCACATGGCGCAAGCTGAAGGTATAAGCTAGCAACCACCAATCACCACGGACAATGTTATCAATTGGAAAGTTAACGACTGCTAGCTTTCCTTCATGGCTAGAGTTTTTCTATTAGAAAGCTAGCAATTGTTATCTTTCCTTCTAGCATAAGCACATGTGTGCTTATGCTAGAAGGAAATGCTTATGCTAGAAAGAAAGCTAACAGTCGCTAGCTTTCCTTTATCTTGTGCCATGTGCTTCTTTCAAAATAGAGCACATGGCACAAGCTCAATGTATTAATTATAAGCTAGCAACCACCAATCACCATGGCTAGGGTTTTTCTATTGGAAAGCTAGCGACTGATAACTTTCTTTCTAGCATAAGAATGTATGGTTATGCCAGAAGGAAATGCTTATGCTAGCTTTTTTTTATCTTGTTCCGTGTTCTTCTTTCAAAATAGAGCACATGGCACAAGATCAACGTATAACCTATCAACCACCAATCACAATGCCCAGGGTTTTTTTATTGCAAAGCTAGCGATTGCTAGCTTTCCAATAACATAAGAATGTGTGCTTATTCTATGTAATGGGAAGTTTTATTATGAGGTGAATGTGGAAGAAGACGTTGAGTTTTTAAAGCTTGTCATTTATAAACACTTATTCTCTCATGTTGACATGTCCAAAAGTTATTCATCTAACAAGTTAAATGATGGTCTCTATGATCTTTAGGAAATGTGAACTTGAAGAGATTCTTATTATTTTTCTATTGGAAAGCTAGCGACTGCTAGCTTTCCTTGTAGCATAAGCATGTGTGCAGTCACTACAAGAAAAATTCTTATGCTACAAGTAAAGCTAGCAGTCGCTGGCTTTCCTTGATCTTTTGCCATGTGTTTATTTCAAAATAGAGCACATGGCACAAGCTCAAGCTATAAGCTAGCAACCACCAATCACCATGGACAAGATTTTTCTATTGGAAAGCTAGCGACTACTAGCTTTCTTTCTAGCATAAGTATGTGTTATTATCCTAGAAGGAAATGCTTATGCTAGAAGGAAAGCTAGCAGTCGCTAGATTTCCTTGATCTTGTGCCATGTGCTTATTTGAAAATAGAGTACATGATACAAGTTCAAAGTATAAGCTAGCAACCACCAATCACCATGCCCAGGGTTTTTCTATTGGAAAGCTAGCGACTGCTAGCTTTCCTTCTAACATAAGCATGTGTGTCATGCTAAAAGGAAATGCATTTGCTAGAAGGAAAGGTAGCATTCGTTAAAAATAGAGTACATGGCACAAGCTCAAGGTATAAGCTAACAAATACCAAATCATATACCAAAGCATGTGTTAAGAATTATTCATAGTTTATTGAATGTTTTTTTGAGAAAATACCAAGTTTCTTATGTTTGGTGTACAGGTGCAAATGTTTGTTCAACATTTTCTATTGGAGACAAAGTAGATCTTTTACAACATGGAGTGAAGGTGGGTGAGGGCTCCATATTCAATACATATCTTGGGCATAAGGTTCATGGAAAGATTGTAAAGAAAGGATGCATAGTGGTTAGAATTGAGAAGGTGTTAAAAAATGATACTCCTTTACCACATCCAACTGGATTTGAGGAAACACTAGGGGGTGCAATAGAATCTTATGAGATTTGGCCAGAAATAGATTTGAAACCTCATTGTGAAGATCAACCCATAAATATTCCACAAGATAGGGCTGCAAGTATAATTTTCACAAAAGGGGACTATGTTGACCTCCTGGTTAATGGTCAAGTTATTGGGCTAGGAAAGGTTGAATCTACAAAAGTTGGAACTTATTATGGTGGAGGAAGGGTTGTTACAGGTTATGTTATGGTTTTGATAATTGATGTCACTCAACCACATTTGATTGTGGAATATGTTGATGAAGGGGACACACATCCATGGAGGACTAGAGATTTGAGGCACACCATAGGTAAATCAAATACCAAAGCATGTGTTAAGAATTATTCATAGTTTATTGAATGTTTTTTTGAGAAAATACTAAGTTTGTTATGTTTGGTGTACAGGTGCAAATGTTTGTTCAACATTTTCTATTGGAAACAAAGTAGATCTTTTACAACATGGAGTGAAGGTGGGTGAGGGCTCCATATTCAATACAGAGCTTGGGAATAAGGTTCATGGAAAGATTGTAAAGAAAGGATGCATAGTGGTTAGAATTGAGAAGGTGTTAAAAAATGATCCTCCTTTACCACATCCAACTGGATTTGAGGAAACACTAGGGGGTGCAATAGAATCTTATGAGATTTGGCCAGAAATAGATTTGAAACCTCATTGTGAAGATCAACCCATGAATATTCGACAAGATAGGGCTGCAAGTATAATTTTCACAAAAGGGGACTATGTTGACCTCTTGGTTAATGGTCAAGTTATTGGGCTCGGAAAGGTTGAATCTATAGAAGTTGGAACTTATTATGGTGGAGGAAGGGTTGTTGCAGGTTATGTTATGGTTTTGATAATTGATGTCACTTAACCACATTTGATTGTGGAATATGTTCATGAAGGGGACACACATCCATGGAGGACTACAGATTTGAGGCACACCATAGGTAAATCAAATACCAAAGCATGTGTTAAGAATTATTCATAGTTTATTGAATGTTTTTTTGAGAAAATACTAAGTTTGTTATGTTTGGTATACAGGTGCAAATGTTTGTTCAACATTTTCTATTGGAGACAAAGTAGATCTTTTACAACATGGAGTGAAGGTGGGTGAGGGCTCCATATTCAATACAGAGCTTGGGAATAAGGTTCATGGAAAGATTGTAAAGAAAGGATGCATAGTGGTTAGAATTGAGAAGGTGTTAAAAAATGATGCTCCTTTACCACATCCAACCGGATTTGAGGAAACACTAGGGGGTGCAATAGAATCTTATGAGATTTGGCCAGAAATAGATTTGAAACCTCGTTGTGAAGATCAACCCATAAATATTCCACAAGATAGGGCTGCAAGTATAATTTTCACAAAAGGAGACTATGTTGACGTACTGGTTAATGGTCAAGTTATTGGGCTAGGAAAGGTTGAATCTACAGAAGTTGGAACTTATTATGGTGAAGGAAGGGTTGTTGCAGGTTATGTTATGGTTTTGATAATTGATGTCACTCAACCACATTTGATTGTGGAATATGTTGATGAAGGGGACACACATCCATGGAGGACTACATATTTGAGGCACACCATAGGTAAATCAAATACCAAAGCATGTGTTAATAATTATTCATAGTTTATTGAATGTTTTTTTGAGAAAATACTAAGTTTGTTATGTTTGGTGTACAGGTGCAAATGTTTGTTCAACATTTTCTATTGGAGACAAAGTAGATCTTTTACAACATGGAGTGAAGGTGGGTGAGGGCTCCATATTCAATACAAATCTTGGGAATAAGGTTCATGGAAATATTGTAAAGAAAGGATGCATAGTGGTTAGAATTGAGAAGGTGTTAAAAAATGATGCTCCTTTACCACATCCAACTGGATTTGAGGAAACACTAGGGGGTGCAATAGAATCTTATGAGATTTGGCCAGAAATAGATTTGAAACCTCCTTGTGAAGATCAACCCATAAATATTCCACAAGATAGGGCTGCAAGTATAATTTTCACAAAAGGGGACTATGTTGACCTCCTGGTTAATGGTCAAGTTATTGGGCTAGGAAAGGTTGAATCTATAGAAGTTGGAACTTATTATGGTGGAGGAAGGGTTGTTGCAGGTTATGTTATGGTTTTGATAATTGATGTCACTCAACCACATTTGATTGTGGAATATGTTGATGAAGGGGACACACATCCATGGAGTACTATGGATTTGAGGCGCACCATAGGTAAATCAAATACCAAAGCATGTGTTAGGAATTATTCATAGTTTATTGAATGTTTTTTTGATAAAATACTAAGTTTGTTATGTTTGGTGTACAGGTGCAAATGTTTGTTCAACATTTTCTATTGGAGACAAAGTAGATCCTTTACAACATCGAGTGAAGGTGGTTGAGGGCTCCATATTCAATACAGAGCTTGGGAATAAGGTTCATGGAAAGATTGTAAAGAAAGGATGCATAGTGGTTAGAATTGAGAAGGTGTTAAAAAATGATGCTCCTTTACCACATCCAACTGGATTTGAGGAAACACTAGGGGGTGCAATAGAATCTTATGAGATTTGGCAAGAAATAGATTTGAAACCTCATTGTGAAGATCAACCCATAAATATTCCACAAGATAGGGCTACATTCACATGTACAAGGGTTTCTCTTACACATGGATGCATAGGAACAATTATGTGCATAGCCAAAGGAATGATAGTTAATGTCCATGAGGATGACATGATTGTGGGTGAAACACTAGGTGAAGATAACTTTGGTGTTTTTGTGGAAGAGATACATGGGTATTGTGAAAGATGCAAGATTGGGGATAAGTCTATACATGGATTGGTTAGATGGCCAATACATAAATTGGTGGACAACATAGGTGAGATGTTAAGGGTCAAGACAAAGTACAAAGAGCCACCCATGGAAATGATGATATGGGATGTTATAGAGGATACAAGTCCTTTATACCAATGGGATGGGGATCTTTATAATCAAAAAGATCAAGATGTCAATGTTCTTAATGCATCGAGGCCATATAAAAAGATTAAACGAGCTATGACAAGAGAAAAAGTTGCAAAACGTCAAACCAAGATAGATAAAGAGAAAGAAGTCCGACTTTTGGCTGCAGATGAATGTTGTAAACAAGATTGTCTTCAACATGTGGATAGGAATGCCATTGCAAATGCTAGAAGGGATATGGAATGCAAAGACAAAAATGGTATCATGGAATTTGTATTGAATTCACTTGTTTCAAACACTATCATGTCAATGAGCCATGGCCATGGCATACCTCCTATTATTAGAAAAGTAAAGGACATGAGATTTGATGGTAATGTTATTTGTAAGAAAGAATGGTACAAGATACATAAGATTCCTCAAAGCACCTTCTATAGCTACCAACATAATTTTGAACAAGGACATATGGAATCCATT
Source organism: Larix kaempferi (assembly GCA_027924585.1). NCBI lineage: Eukaryota > Viridiplantae > Streptophyta > Pinopsida > Pinales > Pinaceae > Larix > Larix kaempferi. The sequence continues at coordinate 752,368 of BSBM01001758.1, forward strand.
CATGGTAACACCAATACATGTAAAGCACGTGCACAAACTGTGGTGGCCATAGAAATACTACATAAAATTGTAATGGACAATTCAGATTTTTCGCCAAACCAAACACGTCAAGTCGAAGCAGATGGAACTTCTTCTCCTCTAAGATTGTTGCCTTCGACTTACACACCAAGCTCTTTGTTAAAAGAGATCAATGTGGGTTTGGAAAAGCTCAATTGTCCATTAATATCACAACCAACAATGAGCAAGATTTGGAACACTCATTTTCGAGACGTGGCATTCTCAAAGAACACCAACTTCAGTAAATGTGGTGAATGTATTGTGTTGAAAGCACAAATGAAGTCAGCAACTACAAAAGAGTTGGAAGAAACGGCACGTGCTAGATTGAACAAACATAACAAGATCGTTATGTGCGGAAGACATTGCTACTATGCCCACAAAATCATGTCAGAGAGGTTTCCAAAGGAGTATTTGAGTATTATCCATGATAAAATGGATAAAACAAAGACTTCAATTCCAAGGCTACGCGTCAAATCAAAATCTATTGTAGGAATAAACTTGGGTTTGTCATTGACAGGTATGCTAACACGTGGGCATAAGACAGGAGGTTTTGGTCATTTCTCCCTACCATTTGTACATATGGGATCACAATTTACCATTACATCACTTGCTAAGTGCTTTAGGGACCTTGAAGACCCACATCTTGATATGTATGGTGATCTTCTTTATGAGAGTGGAAGTTCAAGAAACCCACTTTCAAATGCATTACTTGACACCTCTATTTACTCAAAATGTAGAGTGTACAAGGATGAATTTTTATCTCATGGAAGATTAGAAAATCAAGATATCGATTTTAAACCTCTTCCTCCACATTTATTGTTACAATTGGATAATGCAGCAAGTGATAATAAAAATCGTTATCTTTTCATGTTTCTATCACTTCTCACTGCACTTGGTGTCTTCATCACTATTGAGGTTGGGTTCTTGCTCGTGGGACACACCCATGAAGACATAGACGGGACCTATGGGAGAATGTCTTCCAGCTTGAAAAGTAAAGATATATATTCTCTACCTGAGATGATGGATACATATCGCAAAATTGAAGAAAAAAGAGTGTTTCCACCTAAACTGATTGATAAGGTGTATGACTTCAAAAGCTTCCTTAATGGATACATCAAGGAAGGAAAAAATGCACTAGTTGGACATCTTAATGTTTAGTACTTCCAATTTCTTGTACTTAATGATGTTCCGGTATTAAGGTATAAAGAATCCATAAGAGATGTTGAGTGGTCAGAACCAGTTGAGTTATGGAATACAGACGATGAAGGTTGATCTAAACTGCCCATAGGGAAGCCATCTTTCTTACATCCCAAAGAGAATGAAATCTATTTAAAAGAACTAAAAGAAGGAATAACATCATACATAAAAATGTGGAAAGACACAATGGGTGGTGAGGATTTGCCAATTGTTACACCAGAATGGAAAAATAAGGTAGAGTATTGGGAAAGAGTTATTGATACTTTATATGAAGATTACAATGATCATGATTCATCTTCTGAGGATTTCTGGCCCAAGACAAGGCAAACTCCAGATGTTGGTCGTAATGCGCTTCATGCAATCTCAAATATTATGGATGGGGATTTTGATACTATGACAGATGAACCCGTGTATGTTGGACCCAAGTGCAAGAAGCCAAAGACAACATTCAACCCTATTAATGATGTTGAGAAAGGAAAGATGTTGCTAGTTAGATCAGGAAACGAGGAAGAAGGGGAGATGATTTGGATGGCATAAGCCACCTCAAATATATTTCAAGATGATGAAAGTGATACTCTTCATGCTAAAGTTGATTGGTGGAAGCCCGGTTCAGGGAAATACAATGGAAAAGTATTAGAAGAATATTGGGTACCAAATCCTGATGACATAGAGCTTGGATCTATTCCAATTGATACCATAGTTTGGGCATGGATGGCTAAGAAAGAAAATTGAAAGAAGGCCAAGATAAATAAACATGGTGTACAAGCTGTCCTTGACCTACTTGAACGAATAACATGAGATTAGGTGGAGATGATTCATGGATGTAATTTTGTTCTTTGGAGGACAAATTAATACATGAAGAAACATTTTTCAATTTTTCTTGTATATTGAATATTCTCTTCAAATTTATTTGAGAAGTTTTATATTATTTGGTACAAATATGAAAATTTTGTTTAAATTGCAATGTATTCATGTGACGATACTTCATGCAAATTACATGACACCATGAAATATTAAACTTTCAATGATTTGTTTATATTAACATAACTTCTCCCATAAATTGGATAATCAAGTCCAATAATGCACTTAAAATCAATATCTTCTAGTTTTGGCCTATTAAAACTATATTGGAGTTAATTAGCATTGTTTTCAATGCAATACGTTCAAACACCAAACAATATCTAACATGGAAATTACAAATTCCAATGCTTTGTCTAGATCGACATAACTTCTCACTCCATCAAACTTGGATAATCAAGTTCAATAATACATTTAAAAGCATCATCTTCTAGATACGATCTATTAAAACGATAATGTTGGGCTAGCTAATTCGTATTCTTTTCAATATAATACATTCAAACACTTCATGAATATATATTATAATAAAATAAATTAAACTGTACTACTTTGTTTCTATTCCAATTCATAACAAAATTATTTATTTTGATCATTAAAAAACACGTCTAGACTTATAAAATATTTTCTTTTGACATCTGTAAAATGTTTCCAATAAAAATTACCAATAAAAGTTCATAATAATTTGATTTTGATTGTTAAATGACACACAAATACTTATAAAATATTTTGATTGTTAAATGCACTACCAATAAAAATTCATAATAATTTGATTTTGATTGTTAAATGACACACAGATACTTATAAAAAAAATTGATTGTTAAATGCACTTTTAATAAGTTTAGTGGGTTTTCACTTTTGTATTTGTAAGAAACAAAAATGTACTTCAATGTTTCTATTCTAATTCATTGATTTCAAATGTACCACACTTATCATCCATCAAACTTGGTTAATGGAGTCCAGTAAAGCACTTACAAGCAATATATTATAGACTATCTATAAAAACTTTATTATGGGAATAGCTAATTAATGTTTTTTAATGTAATATGTTCAAACATTTCAAAAATAAATACTGGACATACAACATATTATAGACTTTGTCTATAAAAACTTTACTATGGGAGTAGCTAGTTAATGTTTTTTCAATGTAATATGTTCAAACATTTCAAAAATAAATACTGGACACTTGCAATAACTAGAATGGGTTTTCCCTCTTTCTTCATGTATTTGAAAAAAAACCAATTGTACTATAAAATTTATATTCTAATTAATAATTTTTTTTGACCTTAATTGGTATACTTAGACTTTATCCAATACAATATTTTCTCTTGTTGGCTCTAAAATAGTGCCAACCACATATCATAATATATAGTATTGAATAATGAATATTTCTTTAAATGTTAGATGATTATATTTATATTATAAAAAGGAATCTAGGCTTAACCAATCAACATAATCCAAAGTAATAATTGATAGTTAACAATGTCCAAAACATGTAGAAACTTGTGGGCTCATAATAATCCCATAAAATGAAGGGAAAAAGTGAAGTGCCTAAGTACCTATTGTGCTATATACTTGACAAAAATGTCCTAAGGCATACAATAGACAATACATATAAAGGGAAGAAAATAAAATAGAGTATGACCTAATTTTCCATGTTGTTGCTCGTAGATATGTTATTGATTATTTTTCTAGTCAATATTCTAAAGATTATTAGGGGTAGTGTCATCATCCACAAGTACAATATTACAATGACTATAGGAGCTAATACGTCTTCATGGTATTAGAGGTTTCACCTAATTCCTAGACATTTCCAGTTCTCGTTGTCTCTTGAAGTTGAGCAAAACCCCCCATGTTCTAGCCACCCATTATCAAGATTGAGAATTACTAAGTTATTATACCAATACATAAATTTGTTATAGTAACAAACACATTGACTGTTATGTCATTAAATAGCTTTCTAGGTCACTTTAAAATGGCGACAATCTCTTACTAATATGGTAATTCAACACATGCACAATATATGCTTTATCAAATTATAAATAAAATGGTTAATACTTTCAACATACAAATAATGCCATTAGATAAATTAATAGGTAAGAAATATTAATACAAATTACAAATTATAATAATAAAATAATGTAAAGAATCTAAGTTTAAGCATAGGAAGATATGCTTCAAATTAATATAAATTTGATTTTATATAGCTTATAATGATAATATTGTAAAAAAAATGGTGAATATATAGATTGAAATGAGTGAATTAAGTAATTTTTAGGTTTTTCATTTTTTGAAAACTCAATCTTGTTGAAGTTCTAAATTCTAGATCCGTACTCGACAATACATATAAAGGGAAGAAAATAAAATAGAGTATGACCTAGTTTTCCATGTTGTTGCTTGTGTATATGTTACTAATTGTTTTTCTAGTCAATATTCTAAATATGATTAGGGGTAGTGTCCTCATCCACAGCTTCAATATTACAGTGACTATATGAGCTAATAATTTTTCATGGTATTAGAGGTTTCAGCCAATTCCTAGGCATTTTCAGTTCTTGTTGTTTCTTGAAGTTGAGAAAAAATCCCCATGTTCTAGCCACCCATTATCAAGATTGGGAATTAATAAGTTACTATGCCAATACATAAATTTGTTACAGTAACAAACACATTGACTGCTATATCATTAAATAACTTTGTAGGTCACTCTAAAATGGAGACAATCTCTTACTAATATGGTAATTCAACACATGCACAATATATGCTTTATCAAATTATAAATAAAATGGTTAATAATTTTAACATACAAATAATGCCATTAGATAACTTAATAGGTAAGAAATTTCTTGCAACATCTATTGTTCATGAGATGAGGTAAACCTTGATCAACTCAAATATTAATACAAATTAAAAAATTATAATAATAAAATAATGTAAGGAATCTAAGTTTAATATTAGGAAGATATGCTTCAACTTTATATAAATTTGATTTTATATAGCTTATATTGATAATATTATAAAAAAATGGTGAATATAAAGATTGAAATGAGTGAATTAAGTAATTTTTTGGTTTTTCATTTTTTGAAAAGTCAATCTTGTTGAAGTTCTAAATTCTAGATCCCTTGTATATTTCCAAATTTAATGAAATATGTGTTTGGAAAAATCAAAGTTTAGATCTTTGGATCGAGATTTTTTTCTGGGTAAATCTCCGGGAAACTCAAACCCTAATTGTAACGCCCCCTTCCATCATCAAATGCAAGGAAGGAAAACGTTAACAACACACGGGCTTATCGGAGACTTAGCCCCAATAATTTTTGCACATAAATTCCTAACATTTTAAAACTTCTATATGCAAATTCGTTTCCATATAAAACACAGCGGAATGAACATGCTAACAAGCACTCAAACAGACAGTAACTGCAATCATATCAATCACAGCAGAGAATGATTCAACATACAGAGACCCAAGCGCATTCATATGCCATGCATGGATTCTATATTAATTCATTTCATTACACATGGGAAATTTAACATATTGCAGAACACAAAATGGAACAATTTATAATCCACAGAACACTTATCTTGAGAAGTTGATGTCCAACAACTAGCTACATGAAGGCAACGTTCCTCCCAACCGTAGATCTCTATCCAGCCTATATTCCTTCAGCTGAGAGATCACCCCCGAGCTGGGCTATGTATCCACTAAGGAGGACTAGCTGGGTTCACTCACAGCCATGGTTTCAGTCAAGAATCCAAGAAGATAGAGGAGGGTAATGCTAAGCCAGTGAGCTCAACCACAGAGCTATAGGCATCTCAAGTGAGCTCAACAGTTAGGCACCCACATTACCTACCACATCCAACATAAGGAAGATCCCCTTCTCTGTTACACAGTCCCTCAGGAAACTCTTCCCTCCAGTGCTCTTCAGGATGGGCATAGAAAGGTCCAGCTGCTGATCCTTGAGATCCTAGCCTTCACTGGGTTTTTCAAGCACACCCAACCTCTGCATAGTCAATCCCAATTTGATTTCTCATCATTCTGCTCACCAAATACTCAAATCCGTCACTCGTTTTCTGAGCTGTAAAAACTGGGTTTTCCCATTGATTTCGGGGTAGCTAATGCTCCCAAATTCGCCCCAAGGTTCATGCTAATGGATCCCCCATTGGATTTCCCTGTCCCATGCCAAATCTGGACGTTTTTGGTCTTCCAAAATCTGGGTTCTCTCAAGGTCGCAATTTTTTGGTTTCCTCACTGTTGGCTCTCATTTTTGGATTGGAATGATGCTAGGTAGTTTCACAATGGAATGGGGTGAGAATGAAGCAACCTCCCATGAGGTTGAGTGACTTCTTGCCCAAGCAATCTGAGCCCATGCCCACCCATATGAATTTCAGGGCTGCCCATGCTCCATTGAAGCCATGGGCTGAAATCTCAACCACTTTCTTACAACAGGCATTAATGTCACCTAGGGAAGTCAATGGGTTCTCATAATGACAAATGGCAGCCTAGGGTTTAGTCCCATAGCCCCCTCACCACTCCCTAGTGGATACACGTGGCCCCTTCTCATTCGTTGCCTCCATAGCCAGTTTTTGGTATTTTATTTCAATGTTAAATATTTACATCAATTTATAATATCCCATGGCTTAATAGCACGTGGGTAACAAAATATCAAGCGTGTCTAATTTAAATAAAATCGGAGCATAAACTAGCGGGGCCTTGGCCTTGAGCTCCACGCTAGGGAAACATACAACGTGTGTATACAATATTTACATTAGAGCCAATATTTCCTAAGGGTTCAAAATTGGGGTATTACATTCCCCTCCCCCTTAGAACAACACCGTCCTCGGTGTTCTCAAAACTTAACAAAAATGGGAATGCCTCCCTCATGGAATCCTCCAACTCCCATGTAGCCTCATCGGGACTAAGGTGCTCCCATTGGACCTTTACCTGCCCGATGGCTCTGTTCCGGAGCAATGTGACCTTCTTGTCAAGGATGCGCATAGGTTCTAATTGGAACTCTCCCTCGGGTTCCACCTGTATCACATTCCAATCAATCATATGATTAGGATCATGTACATACTTCTTAAGCAAAGATACATGGAAAAAATTATGAACTCTTATGCTAACAGGCAATGCAATTCTATATGCAACTGGCTCTATCCTATCAAGGACTTCAAATGGACCACAATATCTTGGTGACAACTTGGCACAACTCCCCAACTTGAGGGAACTCTTCCTTGGTTTCACTCTCAAGTAAACATGATCCCCAATCTGAAATTCCTTATGTACTCTTTTCAAATCTGCATAACTCTTTTTCCTGTCCTGAGCTACCTTTAAATTCTGCCTGATCTTAACAATTTCCTGTTCCATTTTCTTGATCATTTCTGGTCCAAGCACTACCCTGTTCACTGGGCCATCCCAATTCACTGGCATCCTGCATCCCTTGCCATACAATGCTTCAAATGGACTCATTCCCAAGGATGCATGGTGTCCATTATTGTATGCAAATTCAACCAAGTGTAAATAATCTTCCCACTTGGATGGTTTGTCCATCACATACATTCTCAGCATGTCTTCAAGGACATGATTCACCCTCTCGGTTTGGCCGTTCGTTTGAGGATGGTAAGCTGTACTGAAATTCAATTTAGTTCCCAATTCCTGAAATAATCCCTTCCAGAAATTGGAGGTGAACTTTGTATCACGATCAGAAATTATTGCCTTAGGCAATCCATGCAATCTGAATATCTCTCTCATGAAGATGTTCGCAATGTCACTAGCCTTGTGAGTGGACTTCACTGGAATAAAGTGAGCTACCTTTGATAGCTTATCCACCACAACCATGATTGAATCATGCTTCTTTACTGTCATGGGAAGACCTGTTATAAAATCCATGGATATCACTTCCCACTTCCATTCTGGAATGGGTAAGGGCTGCAGTAACCCTGCTGGATGTTGGTGTTCAGCCTTGACTTGTTGGCACTTCTGACACGTAGCAATGTACTCAGCTATGTCCTTCTTCATGCCATTCCAAAAATAATGCTTTCTTGCCGCTGTTATAGTCTTCTGATATCTTGGGTGTCCAGAGTACGGCATTTGGTGTATTTCATCCATCACTAGTTTCTTCAAATCTGCATTATTTAGAATGTACAACCTTTCTTTGTAGATGAGGATACTGTCTTCACCCAGCTGATATCCTGCACACTTTTCATCCACATTACCATGCTGCAACTTCTCTTTAATTTGAAGGAAAGTTTCGTCACCGTTTTGGGCTTCAAGAACCCTTGTCTTCAAATCTGATTTGCACATACTCACTGCTGAAACATGAAATTTTCTGCTAAGAGCATCTGCGACCTTATTCTCCTTCCCTTTTACATGTTTAATCTCAAAATCAAATTCACAAAGAAATTCCATCCATCTAGCTTGCCTAGCGTTCAAGTTTGGCTGCTCAAACAAATACTTTAGGCTCATGTGGTCTGTCCTAAGCTCGAATATTCTTCCCATCAAGTAATGCCTCCACATTTTAAGAGCATGCACTATGGCTTCTAATTCTAAATCGTGTGTGGCATAATTCTTTTCATGCTCTTTTAATTTCCTGGATTCATAGCAAATCACAATTCCTTCTTGCATGAGAAACCCACCTAGTCCTTCAATGCAAGCATCTGTGCACACTACAAAATCCTTCCTTGGATCGGCTATTTTCAAAACAGGAGCGCTAGTAAGTAACTCCTTTAATTTCTGAAAACTTTTCTCACATTTTTCAGACCATACAAATTTGATGTTCTTCCTTTGCAATGAAGTGATCGGATGAGCTATCCTGGAGAATCCTTCAATAAACCTTCTGTAGTAACCAGCAAGGCCCATAAAAGATCTAACATCTGAAGCATTTCTTGGAGTTGGCCAATCCATGATGGAATTAATCTTCTCTGGATCTACTGCAATTCCTTCTTCTGAAATGACATGACCCAAATATTGAATCCTCTTTTGATAGAATTCACACTTGCTTAACTTGGCATACAGCTGATGTTCTCTGAGAACTTGCAACACCATTCTTAGATGTTCCTCGTGTTCTTCTTCATTTCTTGAGTAGACAAGAATGTCATCTAAAAACACAATCACAAACTTGTCCAAATATTTGTTGAATACACTATTCATGAGACACATGAATGTGGCAGGTGCATTGGTAAGGCCAAATGGAACCACAGTGAACTCATAATGACCATATCTAGTTCTGAAAGCCGTCTTGTGAATGTCTTCTTCTTTAATCCTCACTTGATGGTAGCCAGACCTCAAGTCAATCTTTGAAAATAATTTGGCTTCCTTCATTTGATCAAACAAGTCATCAATTCTTGGTAATGGATACTTGTTCTTAACTGTCACTTTATTGAGCTGCCTGTAATCAATACACAGCCTTAAAGTCCCATCTTTCTTCTTGACAAATAACACCGGTGCTCCCCAAGGGGACACACTAGGCATGATATACCTTTTATCCATTAATTCTTGCAGCTGTATCTTCAATTCCACCAACTCCGGTGTACTCATTCTATAAGGAGCTTTGGAATTCGGCGCTGCCCCTGGAACAAGATCGATGGTAAAATCAATAGCTCTCATTGGTGGCAACCCTGGTACCTCATCCGGAAACACATCTTGGAACTCTTGCAATATCCTAAAGTCTTCTAGCCTTGGCCCTTTGTCCTCTAATGAATCGGGCATATGGACTGCATAAAATTGACAACCCTTCTTATAAAACTTTTTCAACTGCAGGGCTGAAATCTGTCTTATTGAAACTTGCTTGGGAATCCCTTTTACCAATGTTGGCCTTCCCTTTTCATCAATGCACTCAAATGCTTTCTCATAACAGTCCAATTTGGCTCTATGTTTTTCTAACCAATCCATGCCAATTAATGCATCATAGGATCCTAATGGTAACACATTCAATTCAGCATATGTGTGGAGTCCATTCAATTCTATGGGACACTCCATCACTACCTCACTTACTTTTCTCTTGGTTCCCGTGGCTAGTTGCACTAGCCAAGACTTATTATACTTTATTTTTCTAAGAGAACAACCTTCAACCACTTTTGGAGAAACATAACTATGAGTAGATCCTGGATCAATCAAAACAGAAATAGATTGCGTAGCAATCTTACCTTCGACTTCCACCACTGAGGACTGATGGTCTGCTTGATGATTATCCAACGCTGCATAAATCCGAGGTGATGCCCTTGCCATGTCCTCCACCGTAGCTACTCCCTTCAGGTTGTTCAACTTTCGAGCATTGTTTTTTCGATGTGGACAATCCTTCAACCTGTGGTTTTCTCCACATCCCCAACACTGAAGTGGTCCCTTTGATGCTTTGTCTACTGCCACTGTTGGTTTGAATCCACTCCTTGCTTGTTGTCCCTGTGGAAAGGTTCTAGGCTGACCTCTGAATGGTGGCTTGAAGCCATCCTTCTTCTGCTCAAACTTCCCTCTTGGCTTTCCTTTCCATGCTGGGTTAGCCTCTGTTTTTCCCCTATTTTGCTCATAGCAGTGCATTGCCATCCTAATGGCTTCATCCAAACTTGGTGGATTAACAAACTCAATACGATCTATGAAACTCTGAGGTAGACCCCCAAGAAAGCATTGGATTTTTACTCTCTCATCTTTGATATAGTCAACATACCTCAGTAATTCCAAGAATTTGTGGACATGCTCTTCCATAGATTTTTGTCCCAACCTGAGTTCATTAAACTCTTTTCTCTTACCGTCATAATACCTACCAGAAAGGTATTTCTCCTTGAAGTACCCCTTAAATATTTCCCAACTGATCCTTCTTTCGTTAATTCTTTTCACTTGCAAGAGGTTGTCCCACCAAATGGAAGCTCTGCCATTTAAGTTGTAAATGGCAATTCTGGCTTTCTCATTTCCTGAGTAGTCTTGAATTCTGAAGTATTTCTTCATTCCCAGAAGCCATGATTCTGCCTCTTGGCCTGTCTTTCCTTCCCCATCAAATGTGGGAGGTCTTGCCTTCCTGAATTCTCCTTGTGGGATGCCCTTGAACCTCTTTCTTCCGTCCAATCTCTTAGGTGCATGTCTGGGACTTCTCCTAGAACATTTGGAGTCACACGACCTGCTGGAAGAAGATCTTGATGAAGAAGCTTTATGTTTTCTGCTCACCGAACTCTTCCTTGGGCTTGGAGTCCTCCTCCTCGAACGACCTCTAGAATGACTCCCTGCGTCTCTTCCTTCTTCACCCATATTGCTTGGGTTGGACCCAAGGTTTATCTTATGCTGCATATCAGTGAGGCTTTGCAAAATAGCAGCATTGAGTTGGTGTTGTTCTTCTTGAGCCTTCATCAATCTTTCATTGAAGCTCACCATGGTTTCAACCAAATTTTGAGGAGTCACCTGCTCCCTTCTCCCATTGGATTCAGTCTCCGCATTCCCTTCATGCACATTTTCTCCTACAACGTCTTCTTCGTGTTCATAAGGATCTTGAGCATCATTAATGGTCACCATCTTACCTCTGCTACAATAGTAAACTTTATGAGCTGGAAACACTGTGCATTATTATGATATTTGTTAGACCTCATAAAAATGCATCTAGGAATATACAACAATCAACATTTAACATAATTAACTCATGGAATAATTCACATAGCTGTTACTTATTCAATTCTTTTGCCCATTCATGCAACTCTGAAAATTGCCCATATTGTCATTAATTTGTCAAAACAGTCACCGACACTTTTCTGCCCTGATTATCTATGATGTCTGATAACCCAATTCAAACTCCGTTCACACTCCATTATTCCTTGCTAGACAAGCTTTCCAATGCCTGTCCCCGTGCTCGATTCCGACATCGGGTGTGGAAATAGCGTTGTTTCAAAAATGACAACTCTTACCAATAATTCTGCACAGTTTACACAGTTGTATTTTGGTCCCGAAGGCCAACTTCAGCCACCTGTGGAAGAAAATCTATGCGGAATCTCAAAAACTTATCTATCAGGAAAAGTTAGTCCATATAACAAGGAATACTCAGCAATTCACGGATTCCAATTTCGATGCACCATTCATCTTTTATGAATTTCTGGGTTTTACTTCTCACTTTTCACATTTCTCCAAAATTCCAAATTTTGGGCCAAAAATGGCTATCTCCCAAACGGTGCATTTCTAGGAAATCTTCGTCTAACAGAAGTTGTCCGTCTTAATGGGAATATGAAATGTCTAGCTCAGTAAAATTTCTGACTCCCACATCTAGGGTCACTTTTACTACCCACAAGTTTTTCAAAATCCCGAAAAAGTGGCTCAGAACAGTGCTTTTTGGTCTTCTTGCTCACCCTGACTCCACATCCTTTGGATTTTGGTTCCAAGATTCGGAACTTAACATTGTGCCTGCTTCATGGCCGCGCCTGATCAATTTCAGCTCAATCCGACCTTCTGTCAAGCCTCGGGACTCTGTCCTTCAAAAGTCACTATTCCCCTTTTTCTGTCAAATTGGAGTGTCATGGGCTCGGGGTCTTCACTGGTTCTTTCATGGCCCCCGTCAATGGCCTCCGAGCCCCACAAAAATCATCCCATTCTGAGCCCTGCTGCTCCCCCTATCCAAAAATTGTGTTTTTGGTGCTCCCCCTTTTTTTTTTCGTTATGTGCGCGCCGCCGTCGTGGGCCAGTTCGCTGAACACTCCCGAAATTGCGGGGCAGTTCGCTGTGGCCTTCCGCAGTTGCGGGCCGGTTAACTGAACCCTTCCGCAGTTGCGGGCTGGTTGGCGGTAGGCTTCCGCAGTTGCGGGCCGGTTGACTGAATGCTCCCGCAACTGCGGGGCTGTTCGGCGACGGCTTCAGCAATTGCGGAGCAGTTCGTCGAACGCTTCCGCAATTGCGGAGCAGTTCGCCGAACGCATCCGCAATGGCGGGGCGATTTGTTGAACGCTCCCGCAATTACGGAGCCATTCGGCGAAGGCTTCCGCAGTTGCGGGGCCATTCGGCGAATGCTCCCGCAATTGCGGAGCCATTCGGCGAAGGCTTCCGCAGTTGCGGAGCCGTTCGCGGAATGCTTCCTGGGTTTTCGGTCAGTTTTTGCGGAACAACTGGCGGAATGTTTCCGCAATTTCAGAATGATTCGCCGAAGTCTTCCGCAATTGCGGAACGATTCAGCGAAGTCTTCCACAGTTGCGGAATGACTCGCCGAAGTCTTCCGCAACTTCGGAACGACTCGCCGAACTCTTCCGCGTTGCGGAACGATTCGCGGAATCCTTCCAAAATTTCGGAAGAGAATTCCTTCCGCAATTTCGGAAGAGAATTCCTTCCGAAAAAGTTTCCGTTCGACGCCAACACTTAGAAATTTTTTCACAAAAACCAAATTTTCTCTGTTGTTTCGGAGCGGTTCGCTGAATTCTTCCGCAATTGCGGGAAGGTTCGCCGAACTCTTCCGCGATTGTGGGAAGGTTTGCGGAACTCTTCCGCAATTGCGGGAAGGTTCGCGGAACCTTTCTGCAGTTTCGGGATGACTTCCCGAAACAGTCTTAAAACCAAAAATTTCAAAAACAGTCCTAAAACAACATTTTTCAAAACACACTTAAGAAAAACTCTATCCGATTTGGCCCATAGAGGCCCAATGCTGCAACCTCGCTCTGATACCAAACTGTAACGCCCCCTTCCATCATCAAATGCAAGGAAGGAAAACGTTAACAACACACGGGCTTATCGGAGACTTAGCCCCAATAATTTTTGCACATAAATTCCTAACATTTTAAAACATCTATATGCAAATTCGTTTCCATATAAAACACAGCGGAATGAACATGCTAACAAGCACTCAAACAGACAGTAACTGCAATCATATCAATCACAGCAGAGAATGATTCAACATACAGAGACCCAAGCGCATTCATATGCCATGCATGGATTCTATATTAATTCATTTCATTACACATGGGCAATTTAACATATTGCAGAACACAAAATGGAACAATTTATAATACACAGAACACTTATCTTGAGAAGTTGACGTCCAACAACTGGATACGTGAAGGCAACATTCCTCCCAACCATAGATCTCTATCCAGCCTATATTCCTTCAGCTGAGAGATCACCCCCGAGCTGGGCTGTGTATCCACTAAGGAGGACTAGCTGGGTTCACTCACAGCCATGGTTTTAGTCAAGAATCCAAGAAGATAGAGGAGGGTAATGCTAAGCCAGTGAGCTCAACCACAGAGCTACAGGCATCTCAAGTGAGCTCAACAGTTAGGCACCCACATTACCTACCACATCCAACACAAGGAAGATCCCCTTCTCTGTTACACAGTCCCTCAGGCAACTCTTCCCTCCAGTGCTCTTCAGGATGGGCATAGAAAGGTCCAGCTGCTGATCCTTGAGATCCTAGCCTTCACTGGGTTTTTCAAGCACACCCAACCTCTGCATAGTCAATCCCAATTTGATTTCTCACCATTCTGCTCACCAAATACTCAAATCCGTCACTCGTTTTCTGAGCTGTAAAAACTGGGTTTTCCCATTGATTTCAGGGTAGCTAATGCTCCCAAATTCGCCCCAATGTTCATGCTAATGGATCCCCCATTGGATTTCCCTGTCCCATGCCAAATATGGATGTTTTTGGTCTTCCAAAATCTGGGTTCTCTCAAGGTCATGATTTTCTGGTTTCCTCACTGTTGGCTCTCGTTTTTGGATTGGAATGATGCTAGGTAGTTTCACAATGGAATGGGGTGAGAATGAAGCAACCTCCCATGAGGTTGAGTGACTTCTTTCCCAAGCAATCTGAGCCCATGCCCACCCATACGAATTTCAGGGCTGCCCATGCTCCATTGAAGCCATGGGCTGAAATCTCAACCACTTTCTTACAACAGGCATTAATGTCACCTAGGGAAGTCAATGGGTTCTCATAATGACAAATGGAAGCCTAGGGTTTAGTCCCATAGCCCCCTCACCACTCCCTAGTGGATACACGTGGCCCCTTCTCATTCGTTGCCTCCATAGCCAGTTTTTGGTATTTTATTTTAATGTTAAATATTTACATCAATTTACAATATCCCATGGCTTAATAGCACGTGGGTAACAAAATATCAAGCGTGTCTAATTTAAATAAAATCGGAGCATAAACTAGCGGGGCCTTGGCCTTGAGCTCCACGCTAGGGAAACATACAACGTGTGT
The DNA here is from genome assembly GCA_027924585.1 of Larix kaempferi. Lineage (NCBI taxonomy): Eukaryota > Viridiplantae > Streptophyta > Pinopsida > Pinales > Pinaceae > Larix > Larix kaempferi. The sequence goes on from BSBM01001758.1 coordinate 767,613, forward strand.
ATACAATATTTACATTAGAGCCAATATTTCCTAAGGGTTCAAAATTGGGGTATTACACTAATTCAGGGTCCTCCTTAGTGAACTTGGGAAGACAAAAGGCATTTTTCAAGGGTGAAGCTTTGCAGATCTCAAATTCTTAATACACCAGGATGATCAGCTCATCAAGGTGCATCTTTCTATGCTTTCAGAAAGTTGAAATTCACATTTTGAATTTTTAGGGTTTTTTCGACAAACCCTAATCCGGGACCAGATTCAGTTTTCAGCAAAGCAAGTGGTAAGACATAAATCTTTTCTATTTCCATTTGAAGTACTCTTTAAGATGTCTCACCACACCAAGCTTGAGGATAAGCTTGAAGGGGCTGATAACTTCCGAGCCTGGAAGTATATGATTGGGTTAATCCTGGAAGAAAAGGAATTGGACTCCTACATCAGCTCTGAGGTTCCTATCCCAAAGGATGAAGAAGCTAAGGTTTTGCATAAGAAGAACTTGGTTAAGGAAAAGAGAATCATTGTCGATTCTATCAAAGACCATCTCATACCACATGTGTCATCTCTAAAGACACCCAAGGATATGTTTGACTCCTTAACCAAGTTATTTGAACGGAAGAACATAAATCGAAAGATGACTCTGCGAAATCAATTGAAAGGGGTCAAGATGTTTAATGGAGAGACCATTCAATCTTACTTCTCCAAGGTCTGTTAGATCAAGGAACAACCTGAAGCTATGGATGAAGTAGTGGACAATGGTGATGTTTTTATGACCACTCTAAATGGCCTACCTAGGTCATGGGACTCTTTTATTCAAGGAATTTGTGCAAGAAAGAAATTGATCTCTTTCAGTAGGATTTGGGAGGAATGCTCTCAAGAAGAAGCTAGGCTTGTGGCTCGAGAAGAAAAGATGGGAAATGAAGATCAAGCACTCACAGCACATGCTAAGAAAGGAAAGTCCAAGAAGGAATCATCTCATAATAGTAAATTCTCACACCACCATTTTCATAAAGATAAGAAATATCTCAGATGCTTCAATTGCAATGAGAAGGGACACTCTGCTTCAGACTGTCCCAAGAAGAAGAAGACAACAACAACAACTTCAAGAAGAAGAAGAACAATAACAAAAGAAGATATCATGCTCATGCTACTGAGGATGATGAACCTCCAAAGAAGAAGGCCAAAGCAAAAAGTGATGATGATGACTCATCAAGCGAAGAAGAGTATGTTCTAATATCTTCTCTCACAGGTACTATCTCTCATGGTTATAATGATTGGTTAATTGATAGTGGGGCTTCCAAACACATGAGTGGGTTTAAATAATCTTTTGTAAACTTATCTGAACATGAATCACCCCATAAGGTGAAACTTGGGGATGATTATCAATACCCTATCAAAGGAAGTGGTGAAGTCTCCTACAACCTAGACTCTAGAAAGTCTTTGAAGATGAAAGAAGTTCTTTATGTACCTGGGCTCAAGAAGAATCTACTCTCCATGTCTGCATTGGATGCAAAAGGCATGAGGGTTGCATTTGTAGATGGCCAAGTCCTAATGTGGCCAAAGGGTAAAACTATTGATGATGCAGTGGTGATTGGAGAGCAAGAGGGAGGATTGTATAAATTGAAGGGACAACCTGAACATGCCATGGCACATGATTCCATGGAGCCAAATGAACTTTGGCACAGAAGACTTGCACATATGCACTACAGAGCATTACCAATTGCAAGTAAGGTTGTAGAAGGTCTTCCTGAAATCAAGACCAAGCATGAAGGTGTTTGGAAAGGATGTGCAAAAAGAAAGAACATAAAGAAGGCATTCCCAAGCAGTGAAAGCAAGGCAAAAAGTATATTGAAAATTATCCACTCCGATGTATGCGGTCCGATGTCATCCAGTTCTCTGAGTGGGTATGTTTACTATGTCTCTTTCATTGATGACTTCTCCAGGAAGACTTGGGTTTACTTCTTGAGGAATAAAGATGAAGTATTTGATAAGTTCAAGGAATTCAAAACCTTGATGGAGAACAAAACTGATAAGAAGATCAAAACATTCAGATCCGACAATGGTGGAGAATTCACCTCAAGTGACTTCAAGAAGCTATGCAGGGATTCAGGGATTAAGAGGGAGTTGACTACTCCTTACAATCCACAACAGAATGGAGTTGCAGAAAGAAAGAACAGAACAATCATGGAAGCAACAAGGGAAATGCTACATGACCAGGATCTACCTATGCATCTATGGGCAGAAGCAGCTAGGACAACTGTATATGTGCAGAACAGAACACCCCACAAGATATTGGACAACAAGACACCATAAGAGGTCTTCTCTGGTAAGAAACCTGAAGTCAGCCATCTCAGAATATTTGGTGGTCCAGTATACACTCATGTCCCAAAGAAAAAGAAGGCCAAGCTAGATCCTTCAGGAAAGAAGGGTGTCTTTGTGGGTTACAGTGAAAGCTCGAAGGCTTACAGAATATACTTTCCAAGGTTCAAGAAGATTGATGTCAGTAGGGATGTGACATTTGATGAAAACTCAGCATTCATCAAATCAAGAAAGACACCCGTTGAAGATTATGAAGAACCTAAGGAAACTAGATTTCAAGACACTACTATGACTGAAGCAATTCCCGAAGTAGATCGTGAAATTGAAGATCCGCAAGAACTTGTATATCCACCCCATGAGAATAACTCTCACAAGAGGAAACCTGCATGGGCTAGAGAGATCATTCAAGATGCAGAAAGATATGGCATTCCAGAAGAAGAACACAGAGCAAAGAAGAGAACTAGATCACATACTAGCTATGTTGCTTTACTCTGTGATATCATGAACAAAGAACCTTCCAGTTATGAAGAAGCAGCAGAAAAGAAAGAATGAAAGGATTCCATGGACGAGGAATACCAACCAATAATGAAGAATGATGTTTGGGATGTTGTCCCAAGACCTGAAGGGAAGTCTGTTGTGACTTCCAAATTGATCTACAAGATCAAGCATGCTGTAGATGGCAGCATAGAGAAATACTAGGCAAGACTCGTAGCTCGTGGCTTCTCTCAGAAAGAGGGAATAGATTATGAAGAAACTTTTTCTCTTGTAGCTAGGTACGCTTCCATCAGAACAGTAATTGCTTTGGCTGCAGTAATGGAAGGTACACCAGATGGATGTCAAGACTACCTTCTTGAATGGTGTAGTTGAAGAGGAAGTGTATGTGGAGCAGCCACTCGATTTTGAAACACATGACAGGGAGTCATATGTGTGCATGTTGAAGAAATCCTTGTATGGCTTGAATCAAGCCCCTAGGACTTGGTATGGTAGGATGGACAGTTTCCTATCTAGTTTGGGCTTTACCAAGAGTAAAACAGATTCCAACCTTTACTTCAAGGTTGAGGAAGGAAATCCTACGATACTTCTCCTATATGTGGATGACCTTTTTGTAACAGGAGATGATAGACTGATTGCCGATACAAAGAGGAAGCTTCCTGCCGAGTTCGATATGAAGGACTTGGAGATGATGCACTATTTCCTAGGTATGGAGGTGTGGCATAGTGTAGATGGGATCTTCCTTGGACAAGGGATGTATACAGTAGATATCCTGAAGAGGTTCAGGATGATGGATTGCAATTCCATGGATACACCTCAGGCATCAAACCTGAAGCTTCTGTGTGATGCTTCATCTGAGCCAGTTGATGTCTCCATATCGTCAGATGATTGGGTCCTTGATGTACCTGATGAATACGAGACCAGATATTTGCTTTGCGGTGAACACATTGAGCCAGTTCCTGATGGATCCGAGGAGTGTTCACCTGGTTGCTGTAAAGCATATTCTGAGGTACCTAAAGGGTACAATTGATTATGGGCTCAAGTATGATGCGAATCAAAAGTTTAACCTGCAAGGTTATGTTGATTTTGACTGGGCAGGAAGTGTTGTAGATAGGAAGAGCACATCTGGGTGCTGCTTCAGTATGGTATTAGGTGTGATCTCTTGGTTTAGCAGGAAGCAGTCCTGCATGGCACTGAGTACAGCCAAGGCAGAGTATGTTGCAGCCTGTTCGTCTAGTTGTGAGGAAGTATGGCTTCGGAAGCTACTGTCTGAGCTATTTGATCTCCCGCTGGAGACTACTGGTATCTTTTGTGACAACCAGAGCTATGTGAAGCTATCTGAGAACCCCGTGTTCCATGACAGGTTGAAACACATAGAGATCAAATATCACTCTATTAGGGATATGGTGTAGAGAGGAGCAATGAAGCTCCTGTATGTTGCAACAGACGAGCAGATTGCAGATGTGCTGATGAAACCACTAGCCAGAGTGAAGTTCGAGTACTTCAGAGAGAGGCTTGGTGTTATTCAGATTGATGACACTTTGAGGAAGAAGTGATGGATACATTTGCAGGAGCCATTCCGAGCATGATGACAGGAGAATCCTTCCATGGCTGTGAATGTAAGCACTGGATGATGACCATCAGTATGATGTTCGCGTTTCTTCTCGATATGATCAATTGGATCATTTATGTATGTATTCATCATGTTGGATGCTAGATATGATCATTTGGATCATTTATGTATGTACGCATCATGTTGGATGCTGGATATGATCAATTGGATCATTTATGTATGTATGCATCATTTTAGATGTTGGATATGATCAGTTGGATCATTTATGTATGTACGCATCATGTTGGATGTTGGATATGATCAGGTAGATCATGTATGTTGATATGTATCAAGTATGATCAGGTGGATCATGTATTTGTATATGTATCAGGTGGATACATTGTATGATCAGGTAGATCATGTATGATGATATGTATCAAGCAGATACTATGTATTCATCAGGTGGATGCATTGTATGATCAGGATGATCATGGATGATGAGCTTCAGGATGTTGCTCTAGATGACATGCATCAAGACAATGCAGCGATGATGATCAAGATGATTATGAGTACATCAGGATGATGTATGGTGAGTATCAGGATGATACTCTGTGGTCGTGGAATAGGTTGTGCAGATAAGCATATAATTTGTGCCCTGGGAGATTTGCAGATACTCTTTCAAGGTTTTTCCTATGGCATGTAATTTGTACCCTAGGATATCTGGCAAATGCTCTTTCGAGGTTTTGCTTGGGAGGACATATAATTTGTGCCCTAGGAGATTTGCAGATACTCTTTCGAGGTTTTTCCTATGGCATGTAATTTGTGCCCTGGGATATCTGGCAAATGCTCTTTCAAGGTTTTATCCTATGGCATGTAATTTGTGCCCTGGGAGATCTGATAGGTTGAGCCGTGTGCTCATAATCAGTCATGGGATGCTCTTTCAAGGTTTTCCCATGACCACATGTAATTTGTGCCCTGGGAGATCTGATAGGTTGAGCCGTGTGCTCATAATCAGTCCCGGGATGCTCTTTCTAGGTTTTGTGGTGACCACATGTAATTTGTGTCCTGGGAGATCCGATAGGTTGGGCCGTGTGCTCATAATCAGTCCTGGGATTCTCTTCTGAGGTTTTGTGGTGGAGTCACATGTAATCAATCCTGGAGATCTGAATAGGATGAAAAAGGCCTCATATGCTCTTTAGGGTTCTTTCTAGTCAAGAGACTCTGTTAAGGTTTTGTGACGCACGTAATAAGTCCTGATATTTCCACAGTATGGCCAGTGATGATTAAGACCTGCAAGTAGTGGGCCTACATCTAGTATGAAAAATGATTGGCTCTGTAGAACTTCCTATGACGAGTAGATTCAGAGATTGGTTGAGATAGCAGCAGTGACAATGACGATGTGTCGATGCATCGATGATAATGATCCAGAGAAGAAGACTTGTGCTAGTAGATTTGTGTCGAGAAATACCTTCCTAGTTAAGAGGGAGTGTTGATGTATATGTAACTTCAAAATGTATTTCATTTATATATTTATTGTACTCCTATAGAGATGTATTATTCCTCTATAAGGAAGTGTCGTCATTTGTATTGACAAGTGTCACAAGTGTGTTAACTTGACGATGGGTTATTAGACCACCTTGTAAGGGGTCGCCCGTTATAATATAGTATGAAGTTATTGTACCTAGCTAGACAAGTCAGCCCCATAAGGTTATTGGAAAAACAGGACAAGTATAAATAGAGATCGGGAGATCTCTATTTGGATCACTCAGAACTCACACTTCCTTCACTCAGAAAGTGGTGCACATGTGAGGAGGAGGATCAGTTGCTAAGAGGAGTCTATGTCTTGTACTTTTGTTGTACTTTGGTTGTGCTATTGCTCTATCTATCTCTGAGGAAGTTGTGGGGTTTTTCACCTTAGGGTTTTCCCCACAGAAACCTTGTGTGTCTATTGTCTCTCATGCTTTTGATTCTTGTGATGATTGACATGCTTGTTATGATTGATATGCATTGATATACTGTACATGTTGTTCTCTCAGTAAAGATCCTAGAGTATATTGAATTAATGCTCAAAATTTAATAGATGCAATATGATCATATCCACTAGGGGTCTCTGCAATCTAGAAAAAAATACATATATATTCAAATATGTGTTTTTTTATAAATTCAATCTTTCAAAATCAAAGAATACATAATTGAACAAAAAATTCCATATTTAATACGTGGGTCTTGGACCTCCTTGCTCTCCTCTAATGATGCATGGGTTCTGTGGGATTGTAGGGATCAATAAAAACAAGATTATTTGTAACACATATGTGTCCTCTCATGGATCGAAGGAGGAACAACTCTAGGCTATATAGGAGGTGTATAGGAGCAGGAGCTCGAGAATACCCATAGATCTATCTCTCGTGAAGAGAAGACCCTTGCTCTAGATAAATATCTACATCAAATAACCAAGTTAAATTAGATAGAGATAAAAGATTTGATTGAAGAAGTAACTAAGCTATCATATAATAAATAAAACTAACATTTTATTTGCAAACATCACAAGGCTCAATCAAGTTGCAATAACAACAAATTATCTCAAGTATATAATCAAAATTATCAATGAGGAAACACAAAATTGTTTGATCAAAGGTTGGATTCAATTGATATATATTACAAGATATCTTATTACTAAAACTTGATTTTAAAATCTACTATTTCACCTCAGGAGTTGTTTTCAAATTGTAGTTACATAATAAAATATTTACATGCCTAATGATATAAGAATCATACAATAAGGGAAAAAAATATAAATTAATTGATTTCACTCTTCTTTTAGTTCTTAATCTTTACCTCCAATAATCCTTGAGATTTTAAGATTAGTTGGTATTCATCACGATGTTTGTCACTGAAATGAATCATCATGTTTATTGCCATAACTAAATTTTCCTCAAGGATGCTATATATCTTATGCAAATATTGAAGACTGTCGTTTGTAGCTAGAACTAGATTATGTTTGGAAAAATCGATCTGTTAGGTGATGGATTTCCAGAGCCATAAATATTTTTGAAATGGGATATTGTGATGGATAAATGGTAGGTAGAATTGTACCAATATTCAACTAGATAAAACCATTGCACACACCTAGATTGTTTATCCCTTATAATAATCTATTGATATTCTAAGGGGTGACATGTTATGCTCATATTAAATGTAGTTGTTAGAGTGATCTTTTTTATCATTGGAAGCTTGAAAGAGTGGTTCCATAGAGAGAATCTTTATTCTGTCAATGTTCTTGGCATTGATGGAAAATTAAAATTAGAGAACTTGGGAGAGTCATGTGTTTTTCTTGATTTGGTAATCCTACCATAGAGAATAAATAATGGGATTATTCATCATTTGACCCATAGCTCTTAACCTCACTTGAGAAGGATCTTGAGAAACTATCTAAAGAGAAACATTTTTTTGAGACAAATATATGGGAATTTGAATTTTCTATGGGAAAATTGTTGTGAAAATGGAAATGAAAATGATTTAAAGGAGAGTTGTGAGATAAAAGATAGCCATGATAAAAGATAACCATAAGCAGAGAACTTGTACTTACTAGGTTATAATGAAAAATTATTTATGATTCAAAATCTTTGGATATTAAAAACTCGTGAAATTGTTTTAGCAACATTATTAACTATTACATGAAATAGACCATTTTTTATAGTTTTATGTGATTAATGAATACAACTTGGTCTGTATCATTACAAAGCATAACATGCAATATGAAATATCATAAATAGTCAAAAAAACAAATTATTAAAGATGTTTTTTATTTATATAACATATCATCATAGTAAAATGTGCCAAAAAATTCCTAGAAGGATATCTAACACCCAAAGAACTTAAATTTGAAAAAAAAATATTAAGGAAAAGTTGTATTGCATATGATTGGATTTGAGTCTTTTATTAAAAACTATTCGTAGTTTTCTACTTGCTATCCCTGCAATGCTAAAGAATTCTCGCACCGTTGGAAATTTCTAGGTTGCATTTGTGTGGTTGATTATTTCTTTTATGATTGGGTGAAAATCCTCTCTACAGGAAACATTTACAAATTTTAATCATATAAGCTTGGAAACCAAAAGCTTGGCAATTAATTTTAGGGCTTTCTGTTGCGAAGTTCTCTATTTTATGTTTCCCTTATGATGTTGCCTATTATTGTTATTTCATTATTAAAATCTATTGATATTATATGGATTAATGAAAATCTATTGATATTATATGGATTGGACTTCCAAATTAATTTGCAGAATTACTGTGGAAAGTTCAACAACATCATAGCCCTCGAGTGAACCACATCTCAGCCGAGAGAAGGTAAATAAAATCTTACAATTTGTTTTTGAGAATCATTTAAAGACCCGTCATTAACCGGATAAAATGGCCTTTAAATTGGCTACGAGGGACGAGAGAATCAAGATTAGGGTTATGAATCCTATTGTTGGGTGTGGAGGCATGATTCTTGTTTATAATTATTGAATTGATATTATATGGATTGGACTTCCAAATTAATTTGCAGAATTACTGTGGAAAGTTCAACAACATCATAGCCCTCGAGTGAACCACATCTCAGCCGAGAGAAGGTAAATAAAATCTTACAATTTGTTTTTGAGAATCATTTGAAGACCCGTCATTAACCTGATAAAATGGCCTTTAAATTGGCTACGAGGGACGAGAGAATCAAGATTAGGGTTATGAATCCTATTGTTGGGTGTGGAGGCATGATTCTTGTTTATAATTATTGAATTTATGTAGCCAAATGGTTTTATGCCCAATTATATATCTGTTTGTTGTTACTAATGCATCGAATGCTATGATTCGGTGGATTATGTTGCAATAGACATGGTGGGGAAGAGGACTAAGGTGGTAAAAGCAGATCCTGTAGCTCATCGTAAATAATGAGAAATTGCGACAAAGAGTGGAGCTGTTGAGTGTGGATTTGACGAATTCTTCATAAACTAAGGTTATTTCCAATCCAGCAGATATCGCACGCATAGCTTTTGGATGCTCTATAGCTTTCTTTTTTGTCTTCTTCTCTTCCTTGGCAGGACCCACTCTCAGTAGTTCTGTGAATCTAAAATTTCCAATGTTTTAGTGTGAATAGACGGGATCTGCTTCCCTCATTTATCTTCTCTTGGTTTATACCCATTGCAACCAGGCTCTACTCCTGCTATAGAATATACCTCCATCGTTTATGACCACTGAAAACCTGATTCATTTTATAAAAGGGATTTTTTTGGGGCATAGCAGATCTATCTTAATTTCAAAATTATTAAACATGGTTGGTTTAAAAAGCTAAGATGAAAATCTGTAATTGGTAGAAACATTTATATTTATAGTAAATTTGTTATTTAGAGATATTGTTATTAAGACGATCAATAAATAACAGGGTTTTCCTTCTGAAATCGATTTGGATTCTATTATTTTGATTTCTCTTTACTTATATTATAATGGTACATTGCTTCATACATACAACTAACATAATGAAATTTACCTGCAAGCATGTGAAACCTTCGGCAGAGGCTCTTTCTTTTTCTCGTCGACAATTGTCATTTCCAACAACATTATCTACAAATCCAGCATCACGCGATGGGTTTCATAATTCATCACAAAATCTCTAGACTAATGAATATTTTTGAGAGAGCAAGAGTGGTGGCTTGCCTTGACATTTGACAGCAAACAGAAACCTCCCAAAACTCTTTGAGAGATATGTTTGGGAACCTTCGATTTTTTCTTAAGGGACGCCTGAAGAATTGCAAACTCAATAAGTAGGGCGTGCTTGAGAGTTTGAATGTATGTTAGTGTAGCATGTATCAACATGCTTGGAAATTGTAAATATAAGGTCCAGCTATAATCATTTGTTTGCAATTATTATAATTATTATGTGTATGAGAGAATGTAATTTGTAAATACGAAATATTAGAATATACTATAATTTTTAGATATAAATTTTCTTAAATTACTTGTTTATTAGCCCCTACTCGCTCGCAGGAAGCATCCGTGCCTTCCTGCAGCCAATGCTTTATATCCTAAGTTATTTTGTAGAAAGTGTATTTCGACCAATCACAATTGATCTGAACCCCAATGTTTGTAACTTTTGGACTAGGTGTATAATACTATAATGTGCACAACATAACTATCACAATGTTATATATATGTTCCTTTCTTTATTAAACCCACCATTTGATTGCCATGTTGCTTGCAAGGTTATTGAATTCCATTGTGAAATATTGAATAAGATGTGGTTTTGCTCTTTTTACCTCTAGGTATACAGGTTGTTCATGGATAGTCTTCAATTAGTCTTCGATTTTTTAATTACAGAATTGAAGTGTTAAGGGAATGTATGTGCGGTCAACATAAATTATGGAACAATCGGCACTTTTACAGAATTGAAGTGTTAAGGGAATTACTTACTCTACAACTTCACTTTTACTTTTAATCCTGGTTTCCTCTCGAGGTAGTCAGAGGTTCTACATTGCATATTTTACCATCCTAAATTTTTCAAACTCTCTTTATCATTCCTCGAATATAAAAAAATAATGCAATCTCATACCATGTGATCTATTATTGTTTTCATTTCAATTTGTAATCATGATTTAAACTCATTAATTAGTTATTCCATCATAAACTATCCATTATTTTATTTATTGGATGTTTATTTGACATGCATCTCTTTTACGAATGTCCATTGTCTTTTGCAACTAATTTGTCGTTATTTTCAAAGTATAAATACCATCCATTTTATCGAAAACAATTAGTCTAAAATATAAGTCGCTTTATTTAACATGATATGGAAATTGACAAAATCTTTAGAAGATATTCAACATATGGAATAAGAAAAAACAACCAAATATCACTCAAACTTGTGATCCATTGCTACTAAGTATTTCAAATCCATATGGGCATACAACCATAGTTAATCTCAAACATTTCAAATCCATATGGGCATACAACCATAGTTAATCTCAAACATTTCAAATCCATATGGGCATACAACCATAGTTAATCTCAAAACTTGTGATCCATTGCTACTAAGTATTTCAAATCCATATGGGCATACAACCATAGTTAATCTCAAACATTTCAAATCCATATGGGCATACAACCATAGTTAATCTCAAACATATTTGGGTCTATAGTCATGTGCATACTTAGTTTGGGTTTCATATGGGCATACAACCATAGTTAATCTCAAACATAGTTGGGGATGTATTCATTTGCATGCTTAGTTTTAGTTATAGTTATAGGATGTAGTTTATACTTATAACATGATAAATTTATGGGTATGGATGCATATATATATAAACATAAATATGAAACAATTGACATCTAAACTTATAGAATAAATTCCTTTCATTTAACATAAAAATAATACCTTTCCAAGGTTTCAACAAGATCACTTCAATCTACCAATCCAACCTCACCAAGTATCCGTTGCCATATAACCTTGTTTACTCTTATAAACCTATATATGTTGTATGATCATGTAAGATAATATTTTAATAAAATATATAATTTTTATAAAATATATAATTTTTATAAAATATATTTTATTTGTTTGGTTTATAATTTGAATTAAGACAACATTATAATTTCTTTTTATTAAATTCTTTATGTAAAAGTTGTATATAGAGGTTTTTTCTTTAATGTTTAATGTTAGCTTAGTTTGGAGAATTTGAGCACATTCATAGCGAACTCGATCATCAATGGGGTGGTTTTTGGAAGACTGGCCAAAATGAATGTGGAGAGGGATGGTGAAACCCTAAGGTGCAGGAAGCACAAAAACGACAGTGTATTTGTGCTCCAGTGAACGTGGTCAGTCATGGCAGGTGTGTGGTGGCTATGGCTCTGATAGATCTGATGGATCTAGGCAGGGGCCCTCTCCCCAGGCCACCTACGATGGGGACTAGCAACCACAAGATGTCGCAGCCGGTGGGTGATTTGGCAGGCCCATCCAAAGTTGAGAAAGGACCCACGTGGAGGATGGGGCAAGGAGGATGCCTCCCCAAAACCTGGAGCATTCGAACGATGCAGATCAAATCAGAAAAGCTCCAGGAAAGGATAAATCAATGCCGGGAAAAGACCTAATTGGAAAATTTGTCAGAGTTTGGCCCAGAGAACGGGATCGAGTAAGCTGGATCAAAACTACATGGAAACCCAAAGGGCATTTTGACCTACAATTGGGAGCGAAAGGCTTTTTCACCATTATTTTCTTCAATATTGAGGATTGTGATATAATTCTGGAAGGAGGCCCTTCTTTCTTCTCCTCATCTGGTTTATACCTCAGACCATGGAAGGAAAGGTTTAATCTGGAGGCTAAGGATGTAACAATTGCCCTCGTCTAGATCAAGCTATTCTCCCTTCCATGTGAATACTGGGACATGGAGATCTTGCAGGATATCGGAAATACCATTGGTGAATTCGTAAAAGTGGCAGACCAGGCCAAACAACAAATATATATGACGTATGCTTGGATATGTGTTTATATGGATTTGTCGAAAGAACTTCCTGAGGTGATCAATCTAAAATGGGAGGATGAGGAATGGATCCATCCGTTGGATTAAGAGCAGCTCCCATTCCGGTGTTGGTAGTGTCATGTTTATGGGCACCTGGGTAGAAATTGCACTCAGGTAAAGTCTCCCCCCCGTCCTCCTAAAGGCGGTCCTGCCGGTGAAATGGACAAGGAAGGGTTTATGCAGGTTTGCAACAGGTGAAGGAGTAAAACGGTAGGTCAAAACAAAGTTGTAAAGGAGTCTCATGGCAAAGGGATTGAATCCAAAAATCCCTTCCAGATCTTAGAGTAACAACAGGAAGATGGGGAGACTGGAAAGAATATAGGGGCAACGAACTCGAAGCAGATGGAAGGAGTAACTGAGGAAATCGAGCAGAGTCGCGAACTGGAAAATATGGTAGAGCCTATGATAGAGGATGGGGATGAGGAAATGGATTTAGGAGAAATTAACCTTGATGAGATTGAGAGAGAATGTGAAAAGAAAGGGAAAGGGTATGTAACGCAAAGGAAATTAGAAATTATTCAAGCAGCAATCATCAATTCTAAATTCTCCAGACAATTAGGGATAGCCTCTGATCTACAAAAAGGAAGCAAGAGAAAATCCCCAAAGGAAGATTTGAAAAGAGGCAGGAAGATGAAAAAGCAAAGAATAGCAGAAATAGGAGTCAAGTTAATTGAGTCTGGCTAGTACCCAACTATACTGGCAGCTTTCTCTGAAGTCAATAAGGTTAATCAATGAAGCTAATTTCTTGGAATATCAGGGGTTGCAATTACCACAGGAATATCAATATGCTAGCAAGAAAGATAAAACAGGGAAAACCGGATATTCTTTTTTTTCAAGAGACTAAATGCAGCTCTCAATTTGTGGAGCGAATGAAATAGAATATCCGGAGAGGAAGTGATTGTATGGCTATTGATGTGATCGAAATGGTGGGTGGTTTGGCAGTTTTGTGGCAACCTGATTCACTTTGCATATCATCCTGGTGGGCTAACTAGTTCTCTTTGAGTGCTATGTTTGTTAGGATATTCCTATACTCCATCCTAGTCCCACCAGTATTTTGATCATTTACATTTTCAATCATGCATGCACCTTTTAGGGTTTGCATGCATTCTAGGGTTTGCATGCATTTTGCATGCATCCCAGTCATCAGTCCAGCACCTAGCCCTCATTTAGCCAGCCCCTAGGAGCTTCTCACTATTTAGTTTTAGCCCTCCAGTTGCTTAATGCGCCCTTCTTCCTTGATTTTAGGGAGCAACTCGCCCTCCTTCACCTACCAGTCCAGTTGTCACTCAGTTACACTCAGTTACAGTCAGTTACACTCAGTTACACTTAGTTACACTAAGTTACAGTCAGTTACACTCAGTTACATTCAGTTACATTCAGTTACACTCAGTTACATTGAGTTACACTCAGTTACACTCAGTTACATTGAGTTACACTCAGTTACACTCAGTTACATTGAGTTACACTTAGTTACACCTACCAGAGTTAGTTTGACTGATGGTTGACAGTTACTTGAGCATTGATGACTCCACTGATGATGATGAAGACTTCCAGTTGCACTACGATGATCATGAGGACACCTAGTTGTGCTCCGACGACACTCCAGTGATCCTTTGATCACTCCATGAAGGCTAATTCGAATTGCCACCTTAGGCATTCGAATTCCTCATGCATTGTATTATTTATATGTCCATTTGTGATTAATAACATAGTATGACCGAAGTATTATTGCTTCTATCTGAGTTCTATTGTACCATATTATTCTGTTGCTCATTATACTGCATGTATCACTCTTCTTCTATTTTCTTGCTTAATCATAATTATTCTCTTGTGAGATACATCATCTCTTAGATCTGCTGTGAGGATTTTCACATGGTATCAGAGCATGTTGAGAGTATTGTTCATCTCCATTCTTGAGAGTTTTTTGCAGGTTATTACCAAGATTTCGAGTTCAGCAGTTGCAGCAGTTTCTGCATTTTTGCAGCAGTAGCAGTTGCAGTTATTCTATATTGTTTTTGCAGGTCTTCTACAACTTCAATGAATTTAGAAGAAATTACTCCTCTTTCTCCATTCAACTATGATGAATGGAAACCAAGAATGATAGCATATTTGAAGAGCCATGATCTCTTTGATTTCTATTTTGAAAGAGAGTTCGAATCCTCTACAAAGAAGATTAAATGGTTGAATAAAGGTGACATGCACATTGGAAGAATGAAGCTTACTATGACTGATTACATATTGTACCCGACCATCTTTGATATTGAAACTCCAAAAGAGTTATGGGCTCATCTGGATGAAAGATTCGGCAAAAAGAATGATGGATTTGGTCCAAATCCCTTCAAAAGCAAGCAAGTTGATGCATTCGCTCCACTTGATGGTCTCTCAGATCATGATGCATTCGCTCCTCCTGATGGTCTCTCAGATCATGTTGCATTCGCTCCCCTTGATGATCTCTCAGATCATGAACCAATATCATCTCATATTGAAGTTATTGACAAAGAACTTGCAGATTCTCCGCTCATGCTCAAACTTTCTTCTCTTTCTGTGCCAGTTCACACTCTAGATATTGCAGAAGGTCCTAAATCCTCTCTTGCACCAGAGTTTGTTGGTTTGCATCATGATCACATGATTGTTTCGGAGGTAACATCAGCTATTGGAGGTAATGCATTCGCTCCTCTTCAGCAAACATCTCTTATTTACTACTATATGATCATTAGCACATGCTTTCAGAAGGTTATTGAAGAATATGGCCATTGCCACCCGCTTGAGATAATTTCTCATGCATATGATAGTTTTGATCTCACCCTTGCTGGTTCAAAGGAGATCTCAAGAAACTGTTTTGAAAGTCTTAAATCTGATTTTGATTTCAAGCAAACATGTAATAGTTCTTTTTGGCATAATCTCACCCATGGTGGTTCGAAGGAGAAGACAAAAGACTATATGCACATTCAAAAATTTGATCCTACCTCAGCTGATTCGAATCACAGGTTCAAGGATCATTCTCATACTATTGGATTTGTTCTCATCACATTCGATCTGAAGAGCAAGTACAAGCACATGCTTTTTGAGCATGATCCACTTCTTCCCAAGAAGAAGATACCTCCAGACATATGACCAAGCATCACACATGCTTGAGTTTGGAGCATTTATTTTTATGTGTGCCTTACAGTCTATTTTTTGGGGAGGGGGTATGTTTCCCATGAAATTTTCCCACTTCCTTGGTTTATTGATTGTTATTATTCATTGTATTGGGTGACCTTTGGTCTTAGTTACCAGGGCCCAGGATGGATTAAGGGGGGGGTGTTAGGATATTCCTATACTCCATCCTAGTCCCACCAGTATTTTGATCATTTACATTTTCAATCATGCATGCACCTTTTAGGGTTTGCATGCATTCTAGGGTTTGCATGCATTTTGCATGCATCCCAGTCATCAGTACAGCACCTAGCCTTCAGTTAGCCAGCCCCCAGGAGCTCCTCACTATTCAGTTTTAGCCCTCCAGTTGCTTAATGCGCCCTTCTTCCTTGATTTTAGGGAGCAACTCGCCCTCCTTCACCTACCAATCCAGTTGTCACTCAGTTACAGTCAGTTACACTCAGTTACACTTAGTTACAGTCAGTTACACTCAGTTACATTCAGTTACATTCAGTTACACTCCGTTACATTGAGTTACACTCAGTTACACTCAGTTACATTGAGTTACACTCAGTTACACTCAGTTACATTGAGTTACACTCAGTTACACCTACCAGAGTTAGTTTGAATGATGGTTGACAGTTACTTGAGCATTGATGACTCCGCTGATGATGATGAAGACTTCCAGTTGCGCTCCGATGATCATGAGGACACCTAGTTGTGCTCCGATGACACTCCAGTGATCCTTTGATCACTCCATGAAGGCTAATTCGAATTGCCACCTTAGGCATTCGAATTCCTCATGCATTGTATTATTTATATGTCCATTTGTGATTAATAACATAGTATGACCGAAGTATTATTGCTTCTATCTGAGTGCTACTGTACCATATTATTCTGTTGCTCATTATACTGCATGTATCACTCTTCTTCTATTTTCTTTCTTAATCATAATTATTCTCTTGTGAGATACATCATCTCTTAGATCTGCTGTGAGGATTTTCACAATGTTCACTGATCGGGTATCTGGGGTCTCAGGGCGACTGGTGAATATCTATGGTCTCAGTGCTTTCCCCCATAAATCCACTTTTCTCAATTACTTATCATGGCTGAAGGACCAAGCTATTGAGGGATCATGGATTATAGGAGGGGATTTCAATCTGATCTCATCTCTTGAGGAAAAAAAAGGGGGGAGGAGGGTCGTGGATAAATTTCAGGAAGGGTTCATAGATTTCGTTGCCCAAATCCCCCTTGTGGACATTGAGACCAGGATTGACCTTTATACCTAGAACAATAAGCGAGGGGGAACTCATCTTGTTGCCTTGAGAATTGACCGCTTTATAACCACGAAGGATCTTGTCAGAGATGGGGGGGGAGACCCACGCTCTAGTCCTTCCCTTGACTAGCTCTGACCATTGGCCCATTTTCCTCCAATGGGAATGTTCCAAGCCCTCTTTATTCAAACCTTTCAGGTTTGAGCAATTATGGCTAGAACATAAGGATTTCAAAGAGCTGGTGGGCCAATGGTGGTAGGAAATTGTCCCACCCAGGGGAACTGAGATGTATCAGTTCCAACATAAATTAAAATTTCTAAAATCTAAAATCAAAGCTTGGAATAAAGCAAACTTTGGGAACATTTTTCAGGAAAAATCAAAGGGTGTGGCTGAGCTTCTGCTCTTACACAGGAGAGGTATGGAAGAAGGGTGAACTGATGAAATCAAAGAGAACGAATATAATCTTTTGAATTAGCTGGAGGCCAGAGAAAAACAGGAAGAGATATATTGGAGGCAAAAATCTAGGAACCAGTGGCTTCAGGAAGGAGATAGAAATACAAAATTATTCCACAACTCTGTGATTCATAATTGGCACAAATCCAAGATTTATAAGCTTCGTAAAGCTAATGGTAACCAGGCTGAGTCAAAGCAAGAAATTGAAGATGATCTTGTTCATCACTTTGAAGATATTATTAAATAGGATCGAGTGGATCCAAGTAATGTTATTAACCAGATAACCAGACAAATCCCCAGACTGATTACCAACGAGCACAATGAGATCCTGAATAAACCTGTTACTTTGCAGGAGGTTGAGAAAGTGATGCAGTAGATGGATTTGGGTAAATCCATAGGCCCTAATGGTTTCACAACTAATTTCTTCCATTTTTTTCTGGGACCTTATTAAATAGGAGGTGGTGGACATTGTGGAAGAATCACACAGAAGTCGTGGAGTCCTAAAAGCTTTTACTGCCACTTTTCTGACCCTTATTACAAAATAAGAGGAGGCTGAGGTGCCTAACAAATTTTTCCTGATTGCATTGTGCAATGTTATCTACAAAATCATCACAAAAGTGTTGGCTAATCAGTTGAAGCCCCTGCTCCCTGTTTTGATCAGCCCTGAATAGTCAGGTTTTTTTGAAGGCCGTCAGATTCTTGATGGTATTATCCTTGCTCAGGAGACTATCCATTCGTTAAAGACCACCAAGAAACATGGTATGATGATTAAACTTGATATTGCAAAATCCTATGATAAATTAAGCTAGAAATATATGAGAAGTATGCTGGAGGCCTATGGTTTTGATGCGGACTGGGTTAGTTGAATCATGAATTTGGTCACGACTCCCTTCTTTTCGATTCTGCTTAATGGTTCACCAACTAGGCTTGTACATTCCTCTCATGGCATAAGGCAAGGAGACCCCTTCTATTAAATTTTGAGCATTAATTCATTATACTCTAGGATCTTTGCTGAGAGAATAACATCTATAGTATATCAATGCATGACAATCATAATATGACAAGCATCACAAGCATCACAAGAATCAAAAGCATAGAGACAAGAGACACAGAGTTTCCGTGGGGAAAACCCTAAGGTGAAAAACCCCACAAATTCCTCAGAGATAGAAAGAGCAATGGCTCAACCAAAATACAACCAAATAACACTGAGATATACTCCTAGCAGATGATCCTCCTCCTCCTCACTAGTGCGCCACTTTAGAGAGAGAGAGTGAGTTACTTTTTCTGAGTGAGTAAAATAGAGATCTCCTATCTCTATTTATACTCACCTTTTTGCCCAGTGACCTACTGGGGCCGACTTGTCTACTTAGATACATCTACATTATATTATATATTAATTAGGGTCGACCCCATAAGGTGGTCTAATAACCCATCGGCAAGTACACACACTTGCGACACTTGTCAATCCACATGACGACACTTCCTTATAGAGGAATAACACATCTGTTATAAGGGTACAATAAATATATATATAATACACAGATGAAATACATTCCGAAGTTACATATATATCAACACTCCCTCTTAACTAGGAAGGTATTTCTTGACACAGATCTGCTAGACAAGTCTTCTTCTCTGGATCATCGTCATCGATGCATCGTCATCATCATCATCACTGCTGCTACTATCTCAACCAATCTCTGTCTCTACTTGTCATAGGAAGTTCTACAGAGCCAGTCCTTTTTCATACTGGATGTAGGCCCACCACCTGCAGGTCTTCGTCATCACTGGCCATACTGTGGAATACTCAGGACTTATTACGTGCATCACAAAACCTCGAAAGAGCATCCCAGGCTGTTACGAGCACACAACTCTACCTATAGGATCTCCCAGGGCGCTATTACATGTGACCCCACCACAAAACCTCGAAAGAGCATCCCAGGATGTTACGGGTACAAAACTCTGACCTGTAGGATCTCCTAGGGCGCTATTATATGCGGTCATGGAAAAACCTCACAAGAGCATCCTAGGACCTATTATGGGCACACAGCCCAACCTATCGGATCTCCCATGGCACTATTACATGCCATAGGACAAAACCTCGCAAGAGCATCTGCCAGATATCCCAGGGCGCTATTACATGCCAGAGGCAAAACCTCGAAAGACTATCTGCAGATCTCCCAGGGCACCGAATTACATGTCCTCCCAGAGCAAAACCTCGAAATAGCATTTGCCAGATGTCCTAGGGCACCGATATTACATGCCATAGGCAAAACCTTGAAAGACCATCTGCAAATCTCCCAGGGCACTGGATTACATGCTCATCTGCACAACCTGATCCACGGCCATAGAGTATCATCCTGATACTCACCATACATCATCCTGATGCATCCATGATCATCCTGATCATCATCACTACAACGTCCTGCTGCATGTCATCTAGAGCAACATCCTGAAGCTCGTCATCTATGATCATCCTGATCATCACTGCAACGTCCTGCTGCATGTCATCTGGAGCAACATCCTGAAGCTCGTCATCTATGATCATCCATGCATCTACCTGATGCATACCAAGTATCTACCTGATACATATCATCATACATGATCCACCTGATCATCAATGCATCCACCTGATGCATACCAAGTATCTACCTGATACATATCATCATACATGATCCTCCTGATCATACAATGTATCCACCTGATACATGATACATATCACCATACATGATCCACCTGATCATACAATGTATCCACCTGATACATATACAGATACATGGTCCAAGCATCCAACATGATGCATATACAAAATACATACACATGATCCAACTGATCATATCCAACATCCAACATGATGCATACATACATAAATGATCCAACTAATCATATCCAGCATCCAACATGATGCGTACATAAAAATGATTCAACTGATCATATCCAAGCAGAAACCAGAACATCATCCTGATGCCCATTATCCAACGCTTACATCCACAGCCATGTGAAGGATCCTCCTTCCAACATGCTTGGAATGGCTTTAGCAAATTTTTCCATCACTTCTTCCTCGAAGTGTCCTCGATCTTAAGAACGCCAAGCCTCTCTCTAAAGTACTCAAAATTCACCCCTGGCTAGTGGCTTCGTCAGCACATCTGCAATCTGCTCGTCCGTCGCAATATACAGAAGCTTCACAGCTCCTCTCTGCACCATATCCCTGATATAGTGATATTTGATCTCTATGTGTTTCGACCTGTCATGAAACACTGGGTTCTCGGACAGCTTCACACAACTCTGGTTATCACAGAAGATACCAGTAGCCTCCAATGGGAGATCAAATAACTCAAACAGTAGCTTCCGTAGCCATACTACCTCACAACTAGCTGAATAGGCTGCAAAATACTCTGCCTTAGCTGTACTCAGTGCTACACAGGACTGCTTCCTGCTAAACCAAGAGATCACACCTGATCCCATACTGAAGCAGCACCCAGATGTGCTCTTCCTATCTGCAGCACTACTAGCCCAATCTGAATCAACATAACCCTGTAGGTTAAACTTTTGATTTGCTTCATACTTGAGCCCATAATCCACTGTACCCTTCAGGTACCTCAGAACATGCTTTACAGCAACCAGGTGAACACTCCTCGGATCCGTCAGGAACTGGCTCAATGTGTTCACAACAAAGCAAATATTTGGTCTCATGTTCGTCAGGTACATCAAGGACCCAATCATCTGACGATACATAGAGACATCAATCGGCTCAGATGAAGCATCACATAGAAGTTTCAGATTTGATTCCATAGGTGTGGCCATGGCCTTGCAATCCATCATTCCAAATCTCTTCAGGATATCTACTGTGTACTTCCCTTGACCAAGGAAGATCCCACCTGCATTCTGCCACACCTCCATACCTAGGAAATAGTGCATCATTCCCAAATCTTTCATATCAAATTCAGCTGCAAGCTTCCTTTTAGTATCTACAATCAGTCTATCATCTCCTGCCACAAATAGGTCATCCACATACAGTAGTAGAATCACAGGATTCCCTTCCTCAACCTTGTAGTAAAGGTTGGAATCCGCTTTACTCTTGGTAAAGCCCAAACTATATAGGAAACTGTCCATCCTACCATACCAGGTTCTGGGAGCTTGCTTCAAGCCATATAAGGCTTTCTTCAATCTGCATACATATGATTCCCTGTCATGTATTTCAAAACCGAGTGGCTGTTCCACATATACTTCCTCTTCTACTACACCATTCAGGAAAGCAGTCTTGATATCCATCTGGTGTATTTTCCATTTCATTGTTGCAGCCAGGGCAAGCACTGTTCTGATGGAAGTGTACCTGGCTACAGGTGCAAAGGTTTCTTCATAATCTATTCCTTCTTTCAGAGAGAAACCACGAGCTACGAATCTTGCTTTGTATTTTTCTACACTGCCATCTACAACATGCTAGATTTTGTAAATCCACTTGGAAGTCACAACAGACTTCTCTTTAGGTCTTGGGACAACATCCCAAACATCATTCTTCATTATTGATTGGTATTCCTCAACCATAGCATCCTTCCATTCTTTCTTTTTTGCTGCCTCTTTATAACCGGAAGGTTCTTTGTTCATAATGTCACAGAGTAAAGCAACATAACTGGTGTGTGATCTGGTTCTCTTCTTTGCTCTGTGTTCTTCTTCTGGAATGCCAAATCTTTCTGCATCGTGAATGAGCTCTCTAGCCCATACAAGTTTCCTCTTGTGATAGTTATCCTCACGGGGTGGATCTACAGGTTCTTGTGGATCTTCAAACTCTCCAACAGTTTCTGGGACTGCTTCAGTCATGGTAGTGTCCTGAAATCTTGTTTCCTTAGGTTCTTCATAACCTTCGGTAGGTGCCTTTCTTGATTTGATGAATGCTGAGTTTTCATCAAATGTTACATCCCTACTAACATCAATTTTCTTGAACCCTGGAAAGTATATTCTGTAAGCCTTTGAGCTTTCACTATAACCCACAAAGATGCCCTTCTTTCCTGAAGGATCTAGTTTAGTCCTCTTCTCTTTTGGGACATGAGTATATACTGGACAACCAAATATTCTAAGATGGCTGACTTCAGGTTTCTAACCAAAAAAGACCTCTTTTGGTGTCTTGTTGTCCAATATCTTGTGGGGTGTTATGTTCTGCACATATACAGCTGTTCTAGCTGCTTCTGTCCATAGATGCATAGGAAGATCCTGGTCATGCAACATTGCCCTTGCTGCTTCCATGATAGTTCTGTTCTTCCTTTCTGCAACTCCATTCTGTTGAGGATTATAAGGAGCAGTCAACTCCCTCTTAATCCCTGAATCACTGCAAAGCTTCTTGAAGTCATTTGAGGTGAATTCCCCACCATTGTCAGATCTGAATGTCTTGATTTTCTTGTGAGTTTAATTCTCCATCAAGGTTTTGAATTCCTTGAATTTATCAAGCACCTCATCTTTGCCCTTCAAGAAGTATACCCAAGTCTTCCTGGAGAAGTCATCAATAAATGATACATAGTAAACATACCCACTCAGGGAACTGGAAGACATAGGGCCACATACATCTGAGTGGATGATTTCCAAGACATCTTTTGCCTTGCTTTCACTGCTTGGGAAATCCTTCTTAATGTTCTTACCTTTTTCACATCCTTTGCAAACACCTTCATGTTTGGTCTTGATTTCAGGAAGACCCTCTACTGCCTTGCTTGCAATTGGAAGTGCCCTATAGTGCATATGAGAAAGTCTTCTATGCCAAAGTTCACTTGGCTCCATGGATTCATGCACCATGGCATGTTCAGGTTGTCCCTTCAATTTATACAAGCCTCCCTCTTGCTCTCCAATCACTACTACATCATCTATGGTTTTTCCCTTTGGCCACATTAGGACTTCTCCATCCACAAATGCAACCCTCATACCTTTTCCATCCAATGCAGAGATGGAGAGTAAGTTCTTCTTGAGTCCAGGTACATAAAGTACTTCTTTCATCTTCAATGATTTTCCAGAATCTAGGTTGTAGGAGGCTTCACCACTTCCTTTGATTGGGTATTGATAATCATCCCCAAGTTTCACCTTATGAGGTGATTCATGTTCAGATAGGTTCACAAAGGATTCCTTAAACCCAGTCATGTGTTTGGATGCCCCACTATCAATTAACCAATCATTACAACCATGGGAGATTGTACCTGTGAGAGCAAATATCAGAACATACTCTTCTTCACTTGATGAGACATCATCACTATCACTTTCTACCCTAGCCTTCTTCTTTGGGGGTTCATCATCTTCGGCAGCATGAGCATGAAATCTTTTTTTGCTGCCCTTCTTCTTCTTACTGAAGTTGTTGTTATTATCCCTTATGTTCTTGGGACAATCTGAAGCATAGTGACCCTTCTCATTGCATGTAAAGCATCTTAGGTCCTTCTTACTCCTTTGATGAGATCTTTTGTGGTGAGAGTGATCCTTCTTGATTTTGCTTCTTTTGGTGTGAGCTGTAAGAGCTTGATCTTCTCCTCCCATCTTTTCCTCACGAGCTATAAGCCTAGCTTCTTATTGAGAGCATTCTTCCCTCAGTCTGTTGAAGGAGATCAACTTCTTCCTTGCACAAATTCCTTGAATAAGAGAATCCCATGACTTGGGTAGGCCATTTAGAGTGGTCATCACCACTTCACCATTCTCCACCATTTCATCCACTGCTTCTAATTGTTCCTTGATCTAGGAGACCCTTGAAAAGTAAGATTGAATGGTTTCTCCATTCTGAAACTTTACTGCTTTCAATTGGTTCCGCAGGGTCATCTTCCGATTTATGTTATTTCCTTCAAATAGCTTGGTCAAGGATTCAAACATCTCCTTGGGTGTCTTGAGAGAAGACACATGGGGTATGAGAATGTCTTTGATAGAATCAACAATGATTCTCTTTGCCTTGACCAAGTTCTTCTTGTGCAATGCCTTGGACTCTTCATCCTCTGGGATAGGGATGTCTTCTTTCACATATGAGTCCAACTCATTCTCTTCTAGGATTAGCCCAATCCTATACTTCCAGGCTCGGAAGTTATCAGCCCCTTCAAGCTTATCCTCAAGCTTGGTGTGGAGAGACATCTTTAAGAGTACTTCAAATGGAAATAGAAAAGATTTAGTACTTACCACTTGAAGTGCTGAAAACTGGATCTTGTCCCGGATTAGGGTTTGTTAGAGAAACCCTAAAAATTAAAAATGTGAATTTCAAAATTCCGAAAGGATGGAAAGATGCGCCTTGGAGAGCTGATCATCCTAGTACATTCAAAAATTGAGATCAGCAAAGTCTTTCCCTTCAAAATTTCCTTTTTGTCCTCCCGGATTCACTAAGGAGAGTTCTGAATTAGGGTTTGAGTTTCCCGGAGATCTACCAAGCAAAAAATCTCGATCCAAAGCTCTAACCTTCGATTTTTGCAAGGAGCTTCCAGCCGTGCCTTCAGTTTCCAGAAATTGCTATTTTTGTGGAAACCCTAATTTTTAGGGCCAAATCTGAAAATGCTCAGAACTAAATTCTGATTGGACAGATAGATGCACCTTGATGAGTAGATCCAATCTACTATACTGAATTTCAAAAATCTATGGAGAGAAACCCAATAATCAAGGAATACAAGCTTCCATCACTGCAAAATGTCTTCTTCTCAGTTAAGCTCTGATACCATGTTAAATTTTGAGCATTAATTCATTATACTCTAGGATCTTTGCTGAGAGAATAACATCTACAGTATATCAATGCATGACAATCATAATATGACAAGCATCACAAGCATCACAAAAATCAAAAGCATAGAGACAAGAGACACAGAGTTTCCATGGGGAAAACCCTAAGGTGAAAAACCCCACAACTTCCTCAGAGATAGAGAGAGCAATGGCTCAACCAAAATACAACCAAATAACACTGAGATAGTCTCCTAGCAGATAATCCTCCTCCTCCTCACTAGTGCGCCACTTTCTAGAGAGAGAGTGAGTTACTTTTTCCGAGTGAGTAAAATAGAGATCTCCTATCTCTATTTATACTCACCTTTTTGCCCAGTGACCTACTGGGGCCGACTTGTCTACTTAGATAGATCCACATTGTATTACATATTAATTAGGGCCGACCCCATAAGGTGGTCTAATAAGCCATCGGCAAGTACACACACTTGCGACACTTGTCAATCCACATGACGACACTTCCTTATAGAGGAATAACACATCTCTTATAAGGGTACAATAAATATATATATAATACACAGATGAAATACATTCCGAAGTTACATATACATCAACACCTTCTCCCCTTTTCTCTTCATCCTTATGGTGGAAGGGCTTAGCCGTCTTATCGATTCCATGATGGTGAAGGGGGAAATCAGAGGTCTGAACCTTCATGAGAGAATGATCAACCAAACTCACCAACAATTTGTGGATGACACTATGTTAATGGGGCACCCTTCAGTCCAAGAATCCCATGCCTATAGAAAGAGCCTAGAACTTTTTGCAAAGGCCTCTGGGCTTGAGGTTAATCGTGACAAGTCTCAGGTTTTCTTCTTTAATGCTCCCTGTGTTACACAGCACAACATTCTTCGCATTCTTAGCTTCGCTAAAGGTACCCTACCCACTAAATTCCTGGGGGATCTGCTCACCGAGGGCACTATTTGTGGGATTTCCTGATAGGATCTTCTGGATCACATGAGAAGCAAACTTAATAGTTGGATTAACAGATCGTTAAATTTCACCATCCCCCTAACCCTGGTCAAATCTGTCTTGCAAGCCATGTCGATTTATCTCTTCTCCTTACTATCTGGACCTAAATCGGTTTTGAGAGCAATTAGGAGCATTCAACGAAACTATCTGTGGGGGGCAGGAAAGCTAAATCAAAATTTTCTCTGGTCAGATGGGACATTGTATGTTTCCCAAAGAATAAGGGAGGTTTGAGGCACCGGGATCTGGAGGTGGTCAGTGACATTCAGGGTTCCAAATTATGGTGGAGATGGTGTAACCACAACATTGAACCATGGGAGAAACTATGGCATGTCAAGTATGCTAGGATTTATCCTACCCAACAACTAATCAGATACAATGCAGACATTGGGGGTTCCCATATATGGACGAAGGCGCAGAAAGGGCGGAAGCTGGTTCAAGATCATAGCTTTTAGGAAATTGGGGATGGCGAGTTGGAGAACTTCTGGGAGGACCCATGGAATCAATTTCCCAAACTTGGGATTGATCAAAGGTGGTAGAATATAAGGGAACATGGCCTGACCGAAAGAAAATCCAAGGTTTTTCATTACTGGACCACCCCTTCGTCTGAGACTTTTAGATCTTGGTTAGATCGTTAGTGGTGGACTAGGATTTTAAATGAAGATGGAGGTAGAGATTTTGGGGAATTACTTCAAGAAAGATACATCCATAAAAGAACTAGGCTAGATAAACTCGGATGGGGATATCAACAGAAAGGGGTTTTTAGTATCAAGGAGGCATATAAGTTGCGCACTACTAGTGAAGCTGATGATGAAGCTTTATGGAAAAGATTATGGAAGATGAACCCATGGCCTAAAAATGGGAATTTTTGCTGGCTAATCATTTGGCAAAGAATCCTAACAAGTGACAACCTCAAGAAACGTGGAATTCAAGGGCCCTCTTGCTGTCCCTTGTGCAAAAATAGTGAGGAAACTATCGGGTACTTGCTGGATGGTTGTGAATTTTCCTCTTTCCTTTGGGATAGAGGCTCCATGATTTTTCAAAAAAGTGATCAGGCACGTGGTCAACCTGACCAGACTCTCCGCAATTGGAATGACGAAGCTTTTAGCAATCCTATTTTAGATATGATCTGGCAGATGTTCCCTGGTATGGTGTGTTGGAACCTTTGGAAGGAAAGGAATGGGAGGATATTCAAGGATAAAAGCAAGTGTAAAGAGGAATTTTGGGAGACTCTGGTCTGCAACATTCAAGAGACCATTAGAAGCAGGCAGTGAATCGACAAGGACAAGAATCTCTCGGAAGGGGAATTACGAATTGATAAAGGATGGGGTCTTGGTCGAGATCATATGATGGGGAAGAGAAGACAGGATGAGATCAATAAACCTATCAACCCCAATTTTTGGTCGCCACCTTGGTAGTCAGAATATAAAATTAATTTCGATGGGGCTACTGGTTATGGCGGGGTATGTAGAAATGTCAAAGGGGCAGTGATTCATGTTTTCTTTGGGCACCTTGGGCACGATACGAATAACTCAGCAGAGCTTGATGGCCTCATTCATGGTCTATTGTTGGTTAATCAGTGTGGTTTATTCCTGGCTACTATTGAAAGGGATTCAAAAATCATCATCCACATGACCAAAGGCCTGGCGCAAGGGAAAAAGGAAGATCATCTCATCCCCAATTCGTGGCTTTCTCACCAGCTGGATGTCCTGAGTCACCTCATTCGTACCAATAGCTCAATTACCTTCCACTATGTTAGGCGGGAAGCTAACAAGGTGGCTGACTTTCTGTCCAACCTGGGTGCTGATCAGATTGGTGGTCACACTTCTAGCCAAATGGCATATTTCAGGAATAAAGAATGGGCCCCCAAGTGTCTCCCATTGGCAGTCGAGGACGTTTCCAGAAGCCAACAGGTGGAGGATGTGAGACGCGTGCCCCTGGTAGGTTCCAGATGGGAGGCAGAGGTCACTTGGATGATGAATGGATGATTTGTGCATTAATGCAGAGAAGTGATATGTACCATAGGGTGGTTATTATGGGAATAAAAGGCAAGTGCGGTCTTAGGCATTTTTCGATCCTTATGCTGGATTTGCTCTAGCTTCAATCTATTCTCATCATGGCCCTCATTATTCTGTGTAATGGTGATGGTACACTCCAGGGTATGGTCAGTACTTCATTGTACTTAGCCATTTATTTCCTTGAATCCGATTTCATGCCAAATAGGTCTTTAAATTTGTGCCCCCTGCTGTGTTGGGATCATCTTTGGTTCAAGAGTAATATTGAAAGCCCCTAGTTTGGAGAAGATATATGCGTAAGAGTGTCTGCCAAGGTGTACTTTATGCTTTCGCTTCCCCCTGACTATTGTGTGTTCTTTGTGTGGAGCTCTGCAATGGCTCCTAAATGTGATACTGGCGACATTTCCAGGGTGGGACCTGCTTCTACCACCCAGAAAGGAAAAAACAAAGCCATGATTAGGGGTCGTGGCCCAATTCGAGTGACTCGGGCTCAAATCCGTGCTCAATCTAACTCTACATTCTTCCCTGAGCGTATCCCTGATCCCATCAGGAAGGAAATTGAACATATTGAGCAGCAACTGTGGAATGAGGTTCAGTCCCTCCCTTTCGAAGATGTCAAGAATGAAGTTGAAGAGTGGTTCATTGATCTCGGGACTACTGCGGGCTGTGCTTCGGCCTACTATAGAATGATTATGGTGTATTGGGTTACTAAGAACCTTTTGGCTCACATTGTGATGGAAGGTACAGAGAAACACAAAGGGGATGATGAATTGGTCAAAGCCTTGAAGGCTCACAACACAGACAATAGGTTAATGCATTGCAAAATCGATGCTATAGCAAAGCAATTGGGCCTCTCTTTCTGCTACCCGGGATTGGATGCGCAGGGGAATTGGGTCTCTGGAAGCAAATCGCCCCATCAAGGTTATCTGTCACGAACCCAAAATTTCGTAAAAATTTAAAATTTTTCTAAGTGCCTAAAATGCCACTAAAATATATGCGGAACCATAAAGTGTGGGTTTACTTTCTTTAAATATTACTTACAAATAATTATAACCCTTCGAATACATAACTCTTCTAAATTCAACACATGATTTTCTCCTTTTGAACCAACTAACTCTTCATATGTGTGCACCAGATACAACCTTAAAACCATAGACCAAAAGACCATAGACAACTATATTTAAGCCCCATAATTCGGTTATTCGTCAAATTAATAAAATGCACTTTAAGATGTTAATTCATTTTCAAGAAGCATGTACATCTTTTATTAGTTAATTGTACCAATACAACAACCTAAAAGGTAACAACTTATTCATAATCATAAGGGGAACATACTGGCATTTCACATCATATAAACAACCAACTTTCTAACTGAATCATATACTTCAAAGTAATCATAAACATTTTAAGAAAGAAGCAAGTACTCATACATAAAACACATTGAGAAACACCATAGGAAACATAGGAGGCCAAATATAACATGGTTCACCCGTACACGGGCTAGTCCACAAAGGTGTGTGTGAATCTTTTATTAATCAAGGAAGGAGATTACATCAGGTAACATGGTTGTTGCAACCAATATCTTTTTACTTTCTCAGCCTCTATCACAAAGAGTATGAAAAATATACATTTACCTTTTTGTGAAACCTCTCATACAATACTTCCATATTCTAAAGGTTTAAGTATTTTATTAACATAAAAACCTTTCTAGATCCCAACTTCTCCTAAGAGTTATAGCATCTACATATCCTCTTATCTAAGAGTTTAATACATTATGTATAAATGTTCCCTCCAAGGTCTTACTTAAATCCTTTTAGTGGTGAAGGATTTACTAATTATAATGAGATTTTTAAAGTTAACACATATATATAATGATATATAAATGTTTAAACCTACAAGTACTTTATCTGAACTAACACTTTTAACTTTTCCCAAAGTAGGGACTAAGTCCTTCTTAACTTTATATAAACATATATAAATGTTTTAAATCTAATATTATATTATCTAGTACTTTAAATTTTCCCTTTAGCTTTTCCCAAACTAGGGACTAAGTTAGGTGACTTAACACTTATTCTTTTTTTATTTATTTTAAGAAAACCTCTCGCCGAGCTCTGCCCAAACGCAAAGACAACATGTTCCCCCTCTCGTCGAGCACTTTATAGAGCAAAGTGTTTACCAACAGTTCAAAATGGCCAAAACGATTAGTATCTCATGGTTTTTAAAGTAATAAAATAACCCTAAAGCAAAAATCTATCATTTCAACCGGCAGAGATGCCATAACGCAACAAAATCTGACGACTAGCATTTAAGTTCGGTCAATCCTCTTAAAGGAACGATTTGTGAAAACCAAATCAACTAATTAAAAGCATTATAATATGATTACGATTGCATAAAGAAATCAGTTTAGGCTGTTATTCTTCTGTCCTAAAATACCATCTTGTCAAACAACCTATAGACTTCACATTCACGACTATCGTAAAAATAATGGAAGTGAAAACCAGGCAAGGATGTTTTTTTTTTTTTTTTGGGTACTCAGCGCTTACTGAAATACTAGCGAATGTAAACACAGTAAGGTTTAAAAAAATATATCGATCGTTAATTCTACTCCATTCGTACTACGATTGATATTCAAACTGACCCGACATAGGGTATTATAACCTAGGCATTATTCACGCAGAGTCGTATCCTACGCTCAACGTTGAATCAGATGCCAACCACCACAATTACTATTATTTATATTATATTTCTACCTCCACACACACAGAGATATAAATTAATTATCAGCTACTATTAGCCAACGATTAACTTGAAATGCAGAGATCCACTCTGAGCAAAGTAATAGTTTATACAAACAGCAAAACGTGCTGCCGAAGGTTCCCAAACATCTAACTCATGCGTTTAATGTTCGACATATATATAATATATGGGACTGAGAGTAAAACCGGGTTCGGGTTTTCCCCAAATTGCTGCGCAGGAAGTAATCAATCTACATCAATATATATTAATTGGCATATATACAGTATATCGAAGTTTGATAAAAATATGTATCAGGCTTTCCCCAATTTCTACGCAGTAAAAAGAAATTCAAACTACAACATTGTGAGTAATAATGAACAGAGATACTCATTAGAGGATGATCACCACAGACATGTGTGTGTGTATATATATATCGATAGATAGATATATATCAACCGTGATACTATGACACTTGCAGAGATCAGTTTTAAAACCAAAATTAACTGTAGATTCCAGACTACACAAAGATAACCTAACTCTGTCAGGTTGTGAGCGCATCAAAACAATAATAAAGAAAACGCTTCAGAAAAAGAAGGCTACGCGGTATATTCCATCTACTGTAAGGTTATAAGCACATTACTAAAAAAATTGACAAGAGATATTACTACACCTCGAAATGATCGATCTCCAATCTTACTTGCATCGTCGAGCCCGCTTCAATGGCATGTTTTTACCATACCATTTTTATGACAAGCGTTTGTTGTGTATCTTTGCAGCACTCATACTTTATCTTCGTAATACCCATGAGAGGTTCGTCTCCTCCCCATCAGTAACGTAGAAAACCCAAAAGTCACTAATACCCTGCAAACAATTTTTCTCTCCCTTCAAACCCTACACCGGGACGTCATAACTCTCACTCAGAGATGGCAGTTCCAATCAAGCTGTGATCCTGATCACAGATCTATCCCATCGAGCTTCTCTTCCTATTTTGAGGATTCACCTCCTCCCCAAAAGGGCAAAGAGACAACATAACAAACTATCGAGACTCCCCCTCTTCTCTCGCTGCGTGTTTACTAGAAAACCGCTCGTACCTATCGATGGTGTTCAGATCAAAAGGACCCATCCCCGAATAATAGGCTACCTCGGGGATTTAAAGTGACAACCTGTGAGGAGTCAGTTAACGCTGGGCTCTTAAGGGGGATCGTGGAGATAATGGAAAACAGATGTCGAAGGAAGAAAACACACGTTGATGGTAGTTAAAATTTTACGAGCTCCACTAAGGAGATAGCTTCCAGCTCACTCCACGTTGTAGACAATGCACACATGTTCTGTCTCGTATTCTTCTTTAACGCAGGTTACTGTGGAGACATTAACCTTAGATCCCTCCTACGTTTAAGCGAGTGGCTTCGAAACTAACAGTCTTAATAAATGGAAAGAAACCACTCCTTGGGATCAAGTGGCATCATTCTCGACAAGTGTCGACCACCATCCAACGTTTAGCAAAATCAGATATACTCTCTTAATCCATTAATGGCGGATTGCCCTACTTCGAAAATGAAGGAAATCAAACTTCTATAACTTAGGTTTACATCTATATATATATGTTTACAAATATACTTTGTATACGAATTTTATAAGTAAATAAATCATGTGCTATCAATTCTTATGCCATGAAATGTTCATATGAAATCTTGTATTAAAAAATCTCTTATATACATTAGCCATTTCTATACTTGCACCTTCTATCTATAACAATACTTTTGTTTTTCTAAAATATATATATATATATATATATATATAATTACAGTAAATATCAATTTAAAGTGGTGGCTTAAAATAGAAGGGTTTACTTTTAAATGCAACTCATAGTTCATTATAACTATATATGCATAATTCAATACCTATTTGCAATTTATTTGTAACACACCTATGTATACATACAAGTTACTTTTCTTGTATTACACTTACAATTATTTATAATAAATCTTTTGTATGTACATAGCACTTATATATGTATGCCACTTTTCATAAAACAATTTATAGTCATATGAATATATATAATTTATTTTTATGGCTTAATCATAATAGAGCTAAGATTAGGTCATAGTATCTTAGCTAGATGTTTAGGGTGAATAATAATCCTACTAGGATGAACCAGTGTCTCCACCTATCATCAGTCAATATGATAAGTTAAGATATGGGCAACTAATACATTATCTCGCGTGTTTGGTTACTTATGGATTAGTTGTATTATCATTCTTTAGACTTTTATGCTTAATCTAAGATTTATAAGCATAACACTAGCTTGAGGTCCACTGGTGGGGCCTTGGCCTTGAGCTCCTCACCACGGTCGCTTATACTTTTCATAAATACATTTACAAAATAATGATAATAGGGGTAAAATTGAGGGATGTTACACACTCCACCCCTTAAAGATAACACCGTCCTCGGTGTTCAATGGTTTGTCTTTTGCATTGTTTCACCATATTTCGCTTACTTTTGCTCTTAAGGTTTGGTCGTCTTTACATCTTTGCGATTTCAGCAAGCTTTCTTCAATTGTAACCTGCACATTGTACAACTCGTACAAGATTTTTCAGCATTTTTCAGTATAACATAAGTATACAAAATTTCAAAATAGCAAATGTTTATCATTCATCCTCATCCTTGATGAAATTTTTGCTTACTTTAGCATTCATAACATTCACACATAAATACATGTGATAGTCTAGTTACAAGACAATCATTATCATTAACTCATATCATAAAACAATTCTTTCAACTGAATTTTGTAATCACCAAACCTCTTTGTACTTCCGCAATCATGGAGACTTGCATACAAAACTCTTTATGTTTTTTTTTTTTTTTTCTGCAATCGTGAAGACTTGCCATACAAAACCCTTTATGTATTCCCGCAATCATGGAGACTTTCCATACAAAACATGAGTCTTCTGTAACTCAGCCGGACAACCTCTGCATACAGCAGAAATATGACAGTCTTACTCTGCAACTCATTACATAGCTTTCCCTCATCGAATCTTCTTGTGGGCTTAGTTCTAACACCACAAGGAAAAAGTTTAGTCTCCTCAGAGAACCTCTTGTGTGCTCTGTTCTAACATCACAAGGAAAAATTGTGAGCCCTTCCTCTGCTCAATTCGATGGTTATAAAGTTTGCCTAGGACTTTTGGGTCAGTATAACATTCAACGAGCTTCCCACCTACTCTGTTCCACTTCCATGGGGAACATGACCACAATTTTAGGGAAGTTTCACCCTGCAACAGCTAGTAAGTGAGTGCAAGATGCAGCCTCTACTTGAGTTCAGGAATTATTATTTTCCCCTCAAACCTTCTCATTTGAGTCCGAGAATTTTACTTAGTAGCAATCATTTAGTATTTCTTGCATTCCACATGCGACATAATACCAACAAAATATTAACGAATATATCTTATTCTATGCATTTTGATGATCATCAATCATAAGTCTTATCACCAATCATGATCCATAAAGCCCTGTAAAAATATAAAGTAAATTATTACTTACTCTTGAGCGTTTTAGCTCAACTTATCTATGTAAGTGGTTGTATAATCCATGTTCCTCTTGGATTATGACATTGTTTGTGATCCAAAATCTCCTCCTGAAGTGTTAGTATAAAGGAAAATTTCTTTTCTTCAATTCCTTAACAATTGAACATATTAGTTCCATAACATGATACACATGCTCATTCAATAACTTATGCATCAAATAATCAGTAACTATCACTTCTACCAACAAATATTTTACCCGATTATCTTCTACATATCTACGAAGAAATATTTCTGAAGTAACATTATATGAACTAACAATCATGCATTGAATTTGAGGGTGTTTATCTGACTTTGCTTAATCAAACATACTTACTTTATTGAAGTATACTAATAAAACTGATACTTTTAACTCAGAGGCGCTCATAGGTAACACACTTAGTAAATGCAAAAAAAAAAAAAAAAAAAAAATATGATACTTCTATGAAATTACTTATTAGTCGGCATGTCTCAAAATCTTTTGTTCTGTCAAGGTAATAACATATTTCAGCAAAGTTTTCCATATCCTCATCTATTTCTTCTAGTTTCGTACTTTACCAAAGAATATTAAAATTTGTGAATCAACAATCCTATAAGAGATTTATAGTGCTTCTATTCCCTTTAACAAGATTAACCAAGTTAATAAATCATAATACAGAATTCGTTACATTCAAATGCACTAAAATTATTTCCACTACTTATTCCGCAATAATCAAGTGAGTACCTACATCTTCCTTCTAGCAAAGAGAACTTTCGACAAGGATAACATACCTCCTTCAATGTTGAGTTACTTATCTTTACTCCCTTGAACCTGGATGACATTAACTCCTCGTTCATTCAAATCCCATGCATCCAAAAACAAAAGAACAATTTGATTAGTCAATTTTCATACCTATTTATTTCATGCTGAGCCCATCAGGCCCGAGTGCTGTAACCTACAGCTCTGATACCATATGTCACGAACCCAAAATTTCGTAAAAATTTAAAATTTTTCTAAGTGCCTAAAATGCCACTAAAATATATGCGGAACCATAAACTGTGGGTTTACTTTCTTTAAATATTACTTACAAATAATTATAACCCTTCGAATACATAACTCTTCTAAATTCAACACATGATTTTCTCCTTTTGAACCAACTAACTCTTTATATGTGTGCACCAGATACAACCTTAAAACCATAGACCAAAAGACCATAGACAACTATATTTAAGCCCCATAATTCGGTTATTCGTCAAATTAATAAAATGCACTTTAAGATGTTAATTCATTTTCAAGAAGCATGTACATCTTTTATCAGTTAATTGTACCAATACAACAACCTAAAAGGTAACAACTTATTCATAATCATAAGGGGAACATACTGGCATTTCACATCATATAAACAACCAACTTTCTAACTGAATCATATACTTCAAAGTAATCATAAACATTTTAAGAAAGAAGCAAGTACTCATACATAAAACACATTGAGAAACACCATAGGAAACATAGGAGGCCATATATAACGTGGTTCACCCGTACACGGGCTAGTCCACAAAGGTGTGTGTGAATCTTTTATTAATCAAGGAAGGAGATTACATTAGGTAACATGGTTGTTGCAACCAATATCTTTTTACTTTCTCAGCCTCTATCACAAAGAGTATGAAAAATATACATTTACCTTTTTGTGAAACCTCTCATACAATACTTCCATATTCTAAAGGTTTAAGTATTTTATTAACATAAAAACCTTTCTAGATCCCAACTTCTCCTAAGAGTTATAGCCTCTACATAACCTCTTATCTAAGAGTTTAATACATTATGTATAAATGTTCCCTCCAAGGTCTTACTTAAATCCTTTTAGTGGTGAAGGATTTACTAATTATAATGAGATTTTTAAAGTTAACACATATATATAATGATATATAAATGTTTAAACCTACAAGTACTTTATCTGAACTAACACTTTTAACTTTTCCCAAAGTAGGGACTAAGTCCTTCTTAACTTTATATAAACATATATAAATGTTTTAAATCTAATATTATATTATCTAGTACTTTAACTTTTCCCTTTAGCTTTTCCCAAACTAGGGACTAAGTTAGGTGACTTAACACTTATTCTTTTTTATTTTTATTTTAAGAAAACCTCTCACCGAGCTCTGCCCAAACGTAGAGACAACATGTTCCCCCTCTCGTCAAGCACTTTATAGAGCAAAGTGTTTACCAACAGTTCAAAATGGCCAAAACGATTAGTATCTCATGGTTTTTAAAGTAATAAAATAACCCTAAAGCAAAAATCTATCATTTCAACCGGCAGAGACGCCATAACGCAACAAAATCTCACGACTAGCATTTAAGTTCGGTCAATCCTCTTAAAGGAACGATTTGTGAAAACCAAATCAACTAATTAAAAGCATTATAATATGATTACGATTGCATAAAGAAATCAATTTAGGCTGTTATTCTTCTGTCCTAAAATACCATCTTGTCAAATAACCTATAGACTTCACATTCACGACTATCGTAAAAATAATGGAAGTGAAAACCAGGCAAGGATGTTTTTTTTTTTTTTTGGGTACTCAGCGCTTACTGAAATACTAGCGAATGTAAACACAGTAAGGTTTAAAAAAAATATATCGATCGTTAATTCTACTCCATTCGTACTACGATTGATATTCAAACTGACCCGATATAGGGTATTATAACCTAGGCATTATTCACGCAGAGTCGTATCCTACGCTCAACGTTGAATCAGATGCCGACCACCACAATTACTATTATTTATATTATATTTCTACCTCCACACACAGAGATATAAATTAATTATCAGCTACTATTAGCCAACGATTAACTTGAAATGCAGAGATCCACTCTGAGCAAAGTAATAGTTTATACAAACAGCAAAACGTGCTGCCGAAGGTTCCCAAACATCTGACTCATGCGTTTAATGTTCGACATATATATAATATATGGGACTGAGAGTAAAAATGGGTTCGAGTTTTCCCCAAATTGCTGCGCAGGAAGTAATCAATCTACATCAATATATATTAACTGGCATATATACAGTATATCGAAGTTTGATCAAAATCTGTATCAGGCTTTCCCAAATTTCTACGCAGTAAAAAGAAATTCAAACTACAACATTGTGAGTAATAATGAACAGAGATACTCATTAGAGGATGATCACCACAGACATGTGTGTGTATATATATATATCGATAGATAGATATCTATCAACCGTGATACTATTACACTTGCAGAGATCAGTTTTAAAACCAAAATTAACTGTAGATTCCAGACTACACAAAGATAACCTAACTCTGTCAGGTTGTGAGCACATCAAAACAATAATAAAGAAAACGCTTCAGAAAAAGAAGGCTACGCGGTATATTCCATCTACTGTAAGGTTATAAGCACATTACTAAAAAAAATGACAAGAGATATTACTACACCTCGAAATGATCGATCTCCAATCTTACTTGCATCGTCGAGCCCACTTCAATGGCATGTTTTTACCATACTGTTTTTATGACAAGCGTTTGCTGTGTATCTTTGCAGCACTCATACTTTATCTTCGTAATACCCATGAGAGGTTCATCTCCTCCCCATCAGTAACGTAGAAAACCCAAAAGTCACTAATACCCTGCAAACAATTTTTCTCTCCCTTCAAACCCTACACTGGGACGTCATAACTCTCACTCAGAGATGGCAGTTCCAATCAAGCTGTGATCCTGATCACAGATCTATCCCATCGAGCTTCTCTTCCTATTTTGAGGATTCGCCTCCTCCCCAAAAGGGCAGAGAGATAACATAACAAACTATCGAGACTCCCCCTCTTCTCTCACTGTGTGTTTACTAAAAACCGCTCGTACCTATTGATGGTGTTCAAATCAAAAGGACCCGTCCCTGAATAATAGGTTACCTCGGGGCTTTAAAGTGACAACCTATGAGGAGTCAGTTAACGCTGGGCTCTTAAGGGGGATCGTGGAGATAATGGAAAACAGATGTCGAAGGAAGAAAACACACGCTGATGGTAGTTAAAATTTTACGAGCTCCACTAAGGAGACAGCTGCCGGCTCACTCCACGTTGTAGACAATGCAAACATGTTCTGTCTCGTATTCTTCTTTAACGCAGGTTACTGTGGAGACATTAACCTTAGATCCCTCCTACGTTTAAGCGAGTGGCTTCGAAACTAACAGTCTTAATAAATGGAAAGAAACCACTCCTTGGGATCAAGTGGCATCATTCTCGACAAGTGTCGACCACCATCCAACGTTTAGCAAAATCAGATATACTCTCTTAATCCATTAATGGCGGATTGCCCTACTTCGAAAATGAAGGAAATCAAACTTCTATAACTTAGGTTTACATCTATATATATATGT
The DNA here is from genome assembly GCA_027924585.1 of Larix kaempferi. Taxonomy (NCBI): domain Eukaryota; kingdom Viridiplantae; phylum Streptophyta; class Pinopsida; order Pinales; family Pinaceae; genus Larix; species Larix kaempferi. The sequence continues at coordinate 806,722 of BSBM01001758.1, forward strand.
TTACAAATATACTTTGTATACGAATTTTATAAGTAAATAAATCATGTGCTATCAATTCTTATGCCATGAAATGTTCATATGAAATCTTGTATTAAAAAATCTCTTATATACATTAGCCATTTCTATACTTGCACCTTCTATCTATAACAATACTTTTGTTTTTCTAAAATATATATATATATATATATATATATATATATAATTACAGTAAATATCAATTTAAAGTGGTGGCTTAAAATAGAAGGGTTTACTTTTAAATGCAACTCATAGTTCATTATAACTATATATGCATAATTCAATACCTATTTGCAATTTATTTGTAACACACCTATGTATACATACAAGTTACTTTTCTTGTATTACACTTACAATTATTTATAATAAATCTTTTGTATGTACATAGCACTTATATATGTATGCCACTTTTCATAAAACAATTTATAGTCATATGAATATATATAATTTATTTTTATGGCTTAATCATAATAGAGTTAAGATTAGGTCATAGTATCTTAGCTAGATGTTTAGGGTGAATAATAATCCTACTAGGATGAACCAGTGTCTCCACCTATCATCAGTCAATATGATAAGTTAAGATATGGGCAACTAATACATTATCTCGTGTGTTTGGTTACTTATGGATTAGTTGTATTATCATTCTTTAGACTTTTACGCTTAATCTAAGATTTATAAGCATAACACTAGCTTGAGGTCCACTGGTGGGGCCTTGGCCTTGAGCTCCTCACCACGGTCGCTTATACTTTTCATAAATACATTTACAAAATAATGATAATAGGGGTAAAATTGAGGGATGTTACATTATCCTATTCTGATGGCTGTTGTTCTGCAAAGTGAGAATCTCTCCTTCAAGAAGCTGACAAGCTCTGATGCTTGGGAGAAAGGTGTTGCTTGATGTTTTGTTCTGTCTCTGATAGGTTTTGGGGTTTTAGAAGTATCGACCTTTGACTCTGTTGTCGTATCAGTCTATAATTTGGGTTATTAGTATTGAATCCTATTTTGGAAAAGTTGTAATTGAGGATATGTAATGGGTCCTATTTTGTTAATGTCTTGATGGGATGAGGAGGAGATTCGGTACCATGGACACTCGTCTGGTTGTTTTCAGGGTAGCACATCTGTTTGTAATTTTTGGGTTTCAAATCTTTGACCAGCTCCACCATAAGCACGACATGTATCATTTTTCCATGCAGTAATATAATGTCTTTTTATTTACAAAAAAAGAATGTTAGTTTAGTTTGAATTAGGACAATATTTTAGCTCAATTTATATTCTTCTCATATCCTATGTAATAACAATGTGCATGTATGTTACATAAATTGTGAAATATTAATGTTTAATGGCTTTCCATACACTTTTAAGATTGTCAACTCAAGTGATTGTTAATTTGAGATAATCAATATTAGAAGATTGTCAAAGCAAGTGATTGTCATAGTCGACATGAAGGATATTAAAAGTGTTGTAAATTTTCCTTTTTTAACATTATCCAAGGAAGGGATATTAAAAGTATAGTATATTCTTCTTTTTTAGAATTTTTTTCATCATGTTCATGGTTTATATATATATAGCATTATTACATTTTTTTTTATAATAATTAAAATTAAATTTTGTTAATTTAGTTTTATGCAGTATTATTCAAGTTTAAATGTAATTATTTTTAAGAGATATATCAATTTTCAATGTTGATATACCAAAATCTAAGAGTTTAGTCATATAACTTTTAATTTCTTGACATTGTAATATTTGTAAATTTTTTTTTTCAAAATTTTATATAAAAATGTATTTTTTATGTTTATTTAATTTGAATAAATGAAAGTATACATTTTTATTGTTTTTTTTTTTTATGATATTTGAAAAAATTGTTAATTTGGTTAAAATTGTACTCATATAATATAGGTTGGATTTTAATCTCTTTTCATTATAGCTTTCAAGAAAAACGTTACAAAAAATACCTTAACAATGCATCCTATCACAAATTAATTTACACATTATTTTAATTTTAAATTTAAATTCACATTATTTTATACTACAAATAATAATAGACATCTTGAATTGTGTTCATACAAATATGGATAAGAGAAATGGATCTATAATATCAAATTGGATAACCATATTGATACAAATATTGATAAGAGAAATTGACCTATAATATTAAATTGGATTACCATATTGATATTGATAGGTTGAGAAAGAAAATAGAATATTTGAATTTAAACGGGTAATGTAAGTCAAAAGAAATAACTATTCAAAAGAAAAACTTACGTGTTGGTAAATGCCATTTAAAATCATTATCCAAATCATTTCAAAGTTTATTAACTCCAACTTATTACTTTAGGAATTTAGGATATAGAGTCGTTATAGTGTGAGAAATTTTTGTTAAGAAAAAGTTGCATATTAATTCAACAAATAAATACATGTAAATGAGAAGGTGCATTTTTGTTGAGTATATAATTTTATACATAAATTATTTTAAATATGATATGGATCTTTCAAAAATCTACTAAATATTTTTATTTTAAAATATGAAAAAGATTATCCCTCGTACTACTAGTACATTTGACTTATTTACATATAATTTTTATTTATAATACAATTTATATTTTTAGAAAACATTCAAATATGAAATTGTATATAATAATTATAAATTAAAATTATTGTAGATAGTAATTGTCATTTAAAATAGTTTAAAATAGTTTAATGATGTTTGCATATGATTATTATTAAGTTTAAAAAATCATAAAAAGTTCATATGAAATTTAAAGTCTAAAAAATGTTTATGATAAAGTTTAAAATTAATTATAAGTTCATATATAAATTATAAAAAAATAAATTTATATATATATAATTTTGATATAGTACAAGTCAAAAAATTGGGTCATAAAAAAAGTGACATGACACCAAGTTATTAAAAAACACTAAAAATATAAATTGTGGCATTATTAGTCCTATGACCATCACTACTTCCAAGGTGACCTATACCAAGCCCCCGAGCACCCTTATGACCATTACCATTGTCAGATGCACCAAGCCCCCCATCACCCACAGGAGTGTTGACACCCATGTGACTCATAAAAATAGTGTATAATGTTGTGTACTGCAACTAAATACAATCAAGTTAGATATAACTTTTAATACAAAATTTAAGAGTTGACAAAATTTTCAAATTTTAACAATATGGATCAAGTTACCTAGATTAGGTCGATATTAAATTGTGTATGGGATATAAGTCTATCTATATGGAATTTGATTCCATGCACCCATCCTAGTCATGCCACAGTGAGCATGAAAATCCATGTTAATGCCTTGGAAACATGAAACCAAATTATTATTAAAAAAGATGATTATCATTAAAAATTAAATGAACATTCAATTTCAAACTATATGCACCTATTTATATCGATTCATAATTATGTGTCAAATCTTGGGATCCTTTATGGGTCCTCATTAGCATGTATAACTCTTGAATCCCACGCATATGCCTACATCATTGTGGTATTAATAGCCCCTTGTACTTAAATATTTGTGTGACAACATTATATGTAAACAATCAAATTAATAAATACATATTATAATCATTGTTTCGAAAACCCATATATTTAAAGTTCTTGGATTTGATTGAATTAATTCACAAATTATACCTCATTGACTAGGCATTGGATTAGGGGCATTGACAACACCCCTACCTCTATCAATACAAAGAAAGGATGAAATAAACAAAAAAAATAAAAAATGTAAGAACATACACAACTTATATCAATTGAAACCTCTAGAATTGAACCATGAACTAATTGGGTCTCCTCCATTTGTTATATATGGATGAGAAACCAATCATTCACTATTGCAAAGGTCATCTAATAGTGCAAACTTATATATTGTATTAAAAACAAAAGAATATTGCGTAATGTGTTGAGTTTACATGTACCAAGATAATCAATTGATGAATAACAAGGATAATTTAATCATACTACATTGTCCAAATGTAATATCCCTCATTTTGACTTTAGGGTACTTTGGTTTTAATGTAAATATTGCATAAAATGCAATGTATGTTTCCCTAGTGTGGAGCTCAAGGCCAAGGCCCCACTAGTGGATGGTTAGGTTTATTTGCATAGGTAAGTATTGGATAGTTTGATAATCCATGTGCTAGTAAGCCATGGAATATTGTAAATGATACCATGTGAATAAAATACCAAGGATTAGAAATGCTTGCAACAAAATGAGGGGGAATTATGTATCCACTAGGGAGTGGTGAGGGGGTGTGAGATTGATCCTAGACTACAATATGTCACCTAGATAACCCCTTCGACCTGTCATGGTTTCCATTGATTGCTGTTACAAGGTAAGTACTGTAGGAGGACTTTGTATGAGGTCGTGGAGTATGGAAAACCCTTGAGAATTCAGATGGCAGGGTATGGAGATCTGTTGCCTTGACTCACATGTCACTCCACTCCTAGAGTTTGTATTCCTCCTTCCCAAACCGTGGTGGAACACACAAGCAAGAGTTGAACCCTTATACATCACAACAGAGGAGGGAGTCGTTGAGAAAGGAAGGGAAAAATCGTGATTATGTGGAGGGCCACGATTTACAGAGCCAAATACACTTAGAAAACTCTGTGTAGGAGAAAATCGATGGGGGTTATCCTTGGATCTGACTCTGTGGGTGGATAGCAGAGCGTGAGAAGCTTAGGAAACCCTGAGGAAAGTCGGATTGGAGTGTCGAGACCCTGTAGCGGAACAGAGCAACTGGTTCATAGCATTTGGGAAGATCTGAGTGTGGAATTGCAGTGGAAATGATCCAAGAGGGCTTGGACTGCATAGTAGAGTCAAACGGGGCTTATTTACCTTGATTTAGCAGTCAAGATTAGACACACTTACCCAGGTTAGTGTTAGGGGAAGGGGTTCCCTAGGGACTGTGCTGCAGTGAAGGGAACCTTAGCTAGACAGAGAGTGGGGTGATGGGGGTGCTTGAACCTGTCTGAGATCATTGGGATATGTCGATATCATTGTGAAGGAGCTTATTGAGCTAGAAGACCCTTACCTTCCTTCCCAGCTGATTGAAAAAAGTAATTGTGTGTTGGATGCCTTGATGGACTGTGGACCAAGCTGTGAGTGAACCTGAGAGGGACTCCTTAGTGGATACATAGCCCTAGCTCGAGGGTGATCTATGATTGCTGAAATAGTAAAGGTTGGGCGGAGATCTATGGTTGCGTTGGAAATTTGCAGTCCATAGCCAATTTGCTTGGAGGTTCAATGCAAAAGATAAGTGTTTCTCTGTTAAGTTATTCCCATATGTGTTTCCAATTTCCATTAATTGTTCACTGATTAATAGAGATGAATGGCCATGCCTTATGCTTCATTCTATTGTGTATGTTATTGATTGATGAATGAATAACACATTGTGTGGAGATGATGTTTCCTTTAGCTATAGTTTTTAAGTACATGCATGCATTTATTTGCTTGTGGGAATGGTCCATTGATGAATAGGACAGTTTTCCTATACATGGTGCTAAGTCTGTTGTGTATGTTGTTCATCTTGCTTCTGCACTGTTGAACTAGTAATGACTATTATGGTTGGAAGATGTAGGTGTTAATATGGATAACTTCTATTGTGTGTGTGTTACTTGCATTGTTCTTTCACCTTTACATGCTCATCCTTATGTTGATATTCATATGTAATCATGCTTGAGGAATAGGTCTAAGTCCTGCATGCTTTCTCCAATATGCTTGGGAGGAATATGTTCATTTATTCAATTTATGTGGGTGGATCAGGTTGTATTCCTCATGTTCCTATGGATCATATGAGGGGGATAAGACATGGTAGAAGTGGAGCAGAGCTCCTTACAGAAGGGTAAAGGCACATAGGTGAGATTATGGCCAGAATTCAGTTGGAAAATTGACAAGGTTAGAATACTCAGATTGGGTTAGGGAGCAGACCAGTGGATAGATCTCTCCAACATATTTCCAATAGTACTGACCTTGTCCAATTTGGACCTAGGATGAGGGAGTTATCACCCTTAGAATTTTGCAGGAGAAGTGATTGGTTCAGGGTTTGTGGTCCTAACCTTCCGCATCTACAATGTGGAATGCAGATTGCGGAGGTTGTGAGCCTACTTTTGGGTTCTGCAGGGATATTTCTGCCTTTCCACATCTGCAAAGTGGATTGTGGATTATGGAGGGTGGTTTTCTCGGATTGGCGAGATCAACATTCTGAATTCCAAGTTCCGCAAGGAGGAACTGCGGATTGCAGAAATCAAAAGGAAGAATTCGTCGAAGCTGCGTAATGGGGATTCCGCATTTCCAAATCCTGCATGCGGATTGCAAATTGTGGGATGTCGGAAGGGAAATATTTTCGGAGCCAAGAATTGGACTTCCACCTTTCTGGCATCCACAACACGGGTTGCGTATTGTGGAATTACAGAGGAGGAAAGTTTCTGGGGCGGTGATTTCACTTCCGACTTCCAACTTTCGTACTGCTGATTGCGGAAGTCGGGAGGGAGGATTCTATGGAAAGATAATTTTGGATTCCCGAATCCCTATTTCTGATTGCGTCTTGTGGATTGGTGCCTGTGGAATTGCGTGTTGCGGATCGATGATCATTACGGGTTCAGGGTTGCGGAGCTTTTCAATTGCTTGGGAAAAAAGAAGAAGAAAAAATTAAGAGGTGATTCAAGGGTTGTCTCCCATTTCCTCAAAGGGCACCAACGTGATCGGGGACATGATAGAGTGGTATCAGAGCTCAAGGTTACAACACTGGGGCTGTTTGGGACAAATCATGAGTTTGCATGCATGAAAACTTAATGCAGTAAGAGCTATTGCAGTGATCAAGGAAATCTACAGAGGGATTACAGGGCCATGAGATTGGATTATCTATGATATGGAAGAATAATTCCATGCTATGATGAAGAATTGGAAGGGAAAATTTCTCAACCCCTATCTTTCGCTTGTATTTCTATTTTATGATATTCTATACAGAAATTGATGGCATATGAATGCTGATAATGCAATACAGTAGATAAATGAGATGTTTATGCATAGTAAGCATAGTAAGAGACAAGGCATAGTGCATTTGAAGTTGCTTTCCTACTTGCATGTGGCATTGCATATTGGAAAATAATATTAAGGAAGCACATTCCATTACAATTTGAATGCACACCTAACAAATTTATGTAGAAAATATTTTTGAGATTCCTTGCTTACACTTTCATGGGAGATGATGAAAGGGAAGTTTCTGTTAGGAACCCATGTCCTTACTTTGTTAGTATATTGTTGTTGGATGCATATGCTTTGTAAGTCGTCCTGTAGTAATTGTTGATCCATAGTTTGTATTAGCCCATGGTATTGACTCGTAGTATTGGACACATATGCTTTGTAAGTCATCCCGTAGTAATATATGTCAAATGGTATTGACCCATAGTATTGGGCATGGACTTAGTATATAAGTGTGTGTTGAGGTCAATGAAGGCACCGTGAAGTTATTTGTATCGAGCTTGTTCAAAGGAGGTTGCCTCCTTGAAGTGGCTTGCGATTAATAAAGCGATTCTGAGTTCTGTTATTTATGTTATCTCATGTATTTTCATTAAGTAATTGTTGTAGGTTCCTCACATATGGTATCAGGTCACTTTCTTGGGCTCGTTGGGTGGAACTTCTGCCAAAAAAAAAAATTCACATCTGTTGTAGGTTCGGATCTGGGAATAATCCCTATCCGCTTAACTGTGGGAAGTTTTTGGGCATAATCCCTAAAAATCATTGTGAGAAGTACCATAGGTACCCCGAAGTAGCTGGCCCATTGAGAGGACCTGCCGGTGAAAAGGGCAACAACCCCTACCTGATTGACTAGTTCCCACCCGTGAGGTAAACCAAGAGCTGTCGTTTGTGGCAAAGTGGTTATCAGTTTTACCTGAGCCATGGAGTGAGGGATACTGCCCCAATACACAAGCCATCAGACAACATTGGTGGTCAAATGAAATCCCTAAACCGTTAGGAAACTGAGCATACCTGGGGTCCATATCTATTTTCAGCTGAACTGTTGCCGATCGTTTCTGCGTCATTGTAGATCCATCTGTTGTCGATAACTTCTGCGTCATTTCAGATCCATTCTAAAAGTCATTTCAGATTGATATGTTTCAGATCCATTCTGAAATTAGTTTCAAATCCAGTCTTTTCGATCCATTCGGAGCCATTAAGATCATGTCATTTCAAATCCATTTCGAAATCCGTTTCAGATACTGTCGTTTCAGATCCCGTCATTGCAGATCCATTCCGAAAGCCATTTCATATCCATTCTGAAATATATATATATATATATATATATATATATATATATATATATATATATATATATATATATATATAACAAGTTTTCTCATTTTTTCACCCTGCTTCTGAAATCTCCATTTTCTGCTTCCCTATCCATTAGAAAGTGCCCAAAACCTAGTTAAACTGCAATTACCCATCAGAGCTTTTCCCAAATCCAAATTTTCCTTTACTAAAGAAGCCTCTTTTTTTGTTTTTCTACCCATTCAAAAAAAAAAAACTCCTAGTTATGGTTGTCACCCGCGCAGGAGCACAAATCATGGATGAAGAACTTGCAGCCCTCAAAACCAAACTCTAAGATCTCGATGAAAAATTTCTCATGCTCCATCTTTAGCATTCATCCATGAACAATAACCGACAACCAAAATCTTTTGCAGCCACTGGGTTCTCTTCTTCTAGCAATTTTCGTGGTTTCAAGCTTTATTTTCCTCGCTTCAATGGTACTAATATGACTGGATGGATATACCAAGCAGAACAATATTCTAGTCTGCATAATACTTTTGATGTCCACAAAGTTCCACTTTCATCCTTTCATTTGGAACAGGAAGCCTTTCAATGGTACCATTGGTACATCAAATCTCATGACGAGCTAAACTAGATATACTTTTTCCAACTCCTTTTGCAATGATTTGGTCTTAGTGATTTTAATGACTTCACAGGAGCAATCACTAAACTTCACCAAAATGGCACTATGAGAGAGTATCAGAAAGAATTTGAGAAACTAGCCAATCACATAGAAGGATTGTCTGATGACTTTTACAAGAGTTTTTTATCAGTGATCTCAAGGATGAAATCTGCTCAAAGGTTAAAATGTTATGTCCCAACACCATGATAGAAGTCCTCGGTTTGGTAAGTTGGCAGAAGAAAAGATCACAACCCAACAACACTCAAAACCCACTTTTGTTCCCTTCATAAATATGGGTTCCCAATGACCTCCCATCGCGCTAGCTCCTCAACCAACTCCTATCAAGCATTTGTTTGAAGCAGAGACACGGGTATGCTGAGAAAAGGGGATTTGTTATAATTATGAGGAGAAATTCACTCGGAGACATAGATGTGTTGAGAAAAATCTCTATCTCTTGGATGTGGATTCTTCGCCTGCCTCTAAAATTGGTGAAGAAGTTCCAGATACAATAGATGATTATGTCGACATTCAACAGCCGCCTCTTAACCCCCCATCTCAGGATGACCAACCAAAGATATCTATCCATGCTTTATCCAGAGTCGGCACCCCACAAACAATGTAGATCAGGGGTTACTTCAAGAAGCTCCCTCTTACCATACTCATTGATTTTGGTAGCACTCATAACTTCATTGACCCTTGGATTGCCAAACAGGATGATTGTTTTGTCCATCCTTGCTCCAAATTTGAAGTCATGATTGCCAATGGGGGCACCTTACCTTGCAAGGGGAAGTGTCTCAATGTGTGTATCTCTATGGAATATTATAACTTGCGTTCTGACATGTTTTCCTTGCCCTTAGGCGGATGTGATGTGGTTTTGGGTGCTCAATGATATGCACACTTGGCCCCATCTTATGGGATTTTGTTGAACTTTGGATGTAGTTTTTAGTCAATGGGAAAAAACACACCCTTATTCACATTGACTGGAAAAGCTCCTTAAGAAGAATTCACATGGTGTCATTGCTCAACTCCATTCCATTCAAATGCACCCATCAATGGTCTCCACTACTCCCTTGGATCTCCCACAAATTTTGGATAGATATGTAGGTGTCTTTGTAGAAATAGTGGGATTGTTGCCTTCAAGAGACCTTTCAGGTAAGAATTTAGCCACCTCTACATCTAAGCAAGAAATGATGGTTATTTTGCATGTAGTACAGACATGGAAGCCATACCTATTAGGGAATTCTTTTTGCATCAAGACTACTCATCAGAGTCTGAAATATTTCCTGGAACACCAGGTATACTCCCCTGCAAAACTGAAATGGGTTCGCCAACTTCTGGGTTATGCCTATGAGACCACTTACATGAAGGGTCAGGACAATCTGGTGGCAGATGCTCTTTCTCAGACATTTGATGACCAAGTTTCTCTTTCAGTTATTTCTCTGCATTGGTTGCAATCTATTCGACAAGGATATGTCAATGAATCCTCCTTATCTCATCTCATCCAACGATTTTCCAAAAACCCTTCTACGGTACCGCATTACTCTTGGCATGGAACTTCCCTGAGCTACAAGGGTCATCTTGTGCTTCCTCAAAACATAGATCTTCAACCGAATTCCATCTCTGAACTCCATGCTTCTCCATTGGTAGGACACTCTGGGTTCCTCAAAACATATGAGAGGGCACAACATACCTTCTTTTGGCAGGGAATGAAAAGGACAATTTAACAAATGGTGGTTGAATGTGATACTTTCCAGCTCCTTCTAGGATTGCTCGACCCATCCCTACATGGATCTGGATAGATATTCCTCTGGAATTCATTGAAGGTATCCCTAAATCTAGAGGGTAGACTGACATTACCAATAAATGTTTGGAAACTTATCTTCATTTCTTCACGTCCGAACATCAACCTCAGCGGGAAAAGTGGCTCCCTCTCGTTGAATGGTGGTACACTACTACATCTAAAATGACTCCATATGAAGAATTTATGGTTAGGCACCGCCATTTCTTCTCCCATACACCCTCAGCAGTGCACCAATTTAGGAAATTGACACGGTTCTTCGAAACCGTGATCAGATTCTTCACATTTTGCAAGACACTGTTCACATGGAAAGAATTTGAATGAAACAACAAGCCGATCGACACCATTCTGAGTGCACTTTTCAAGCAGTTGATATGGTTTTTCTTTGTCTACAGCCTTCCAAGAAAACCTCCCTGACACTCAAATGGCATCCAATTCTCTCTCTCTCTATCATAGAGGTCTTCATTCAGTGGGACAACATGCAACCAAAGGATGCTACATGGGCACCACTCCTTCAGATTCGGCATCAATTTCCACATCTAAAGCTTTGAGGACAAAGCTTTTTCTAAGGGAGAGGGGATGTTAGGAACCCATGTCTTTACTTTGTTAGTATATTGTTGTTGGAATTATATGCTTTGTAAGTTGTCCCGTAGTAATTGTTGATCCATAGTTTGTATTAGCCCATGATATTGACCCATAGTATTGGATGCATATGCTTTGTAAGTCGCCTCGTAGTATTATATGTCTCATGGTATTGACCCATAGTATTGGGCATAGACTTAGTATATAAGTGTGTGTTGAGGCCAATGAAGGCACTGTGAAGTTATTTGTATTGATCTTGCTCAAAGGAGGTTTCCCCCTCAAAGTGGCGTGTGATCAATAAAGCGATTTTGAGTTCTATTATTTCTGCTATATCATGTATTTTCATTAATTAATTGTTGCAGGTTCCTCACAGTTTCTAGTGGTTCTTCATTTTACCAAGAAAATAGAAGCAGGTTTGAAGATGAGGATGATGATGATATTGCATGTGACCAACAACCCTATCAGAAGGATGGGTGCAACAAGTCTATGCCCATGGAGGTTGGTGTAACGACTGTGTAGTCCTTGGTAAGAACCCAATTGATCAGGTAACATCAGTACGTTGATGGCAGCCAGGAAGGTAATGTTTATGTCTATTGATTGCATAAGTGTTGAGAAAGGATGGGTGAGATTCCTTAACCATGTTTTAATATTCATAAAAAGTATGCATGTAATAGTGAATGAAATGTAAATGAAATCCCACATGGCATGGTAAGGTAGGTGATAATAGGGAAATAGTCCTCATACCATGTGACTATTTAAAAAATTTAGAATGCATTCACATAAAGGACATGTCATGTCATGTGTATGTTGGTTATGGGTTGATAACTAGGGAAAGTAAGGACTTATAGTCTTGTTATGGTAGTGTTATGGTAGTGCATGCCATATGAGATAGCCCTAGTTAGGCCATAATGTGCTTGGAATGATAGAATTCATGACATGATAGAATAAGATGCGTAGATCAATATGCATTAAAATATTTTGTAAATCTATGGTTGCATGAAATAAATGCACATTTAAAGGTAGTGTAAAAGTTGTAAATGTGCATGCATGAGCATGGGTGCACCTATTGTTATACATTGCATGAATGCATGGTGGTGGTGCATGTTTTGTTGCAAATTAAACAATGGATGAAATGATGAATTGATTATAATTCTAAAATCATTCCATGAGATACTATAAATGCAGGAGAGTGAGTGCATGAAGAAGACAGTCGTGTTTATTAGGCTTCTAGGATGCTCTGTGGAAGGATAGATTTGCATAAAACAAATGGTTGGGAAGTAATGAGCATTGAAAGTTTTATTAAATTTCATAGATAGTGCGATAGTATCTCACAATTTCATTGTGACAATTATACATGTAAATTATATATATATATTTCATTACAATTGAAATGCTAACAGCTGAAAGTGCTCGAGTTATTGAATGCTATAATTCTGAAAAGTACTTCAATGACTGTGGTAGCAATAAAAATTTTATGTACATGAAGAAATTACAAAGTGTTTGGCTTATTTGAGTTTCATATCTCAGGCCAAAATATCTTGGGCATGGCTACGTGAGTAAGACCATATTGAAGTATGGAAATTAACATGAACAGGAGACAAACCCCATGAGAAGGGTCTCATGGCTATAAAATTGGTTTATGTATAGAACGTATTGCAAACTTCAGATCCAAACATTATGAGAATGACCTCATGGTTGCAATAAATGGTTGTAAGAAAATAGATGGTAAAATTCAGATTTCAAATTTTGCTAATAATTACTAATAAATGTTTGGCTTATATGAATTGTGTGAGGAGGACATGTTGTAGGTGGATGATTGTGCTATGGAAGAAAGCATAAAACCCTAATGGACAGGGTGGTGCCATCTACAATAGCCAAACAATATGAGGATGGCCTCATGATTAAACAAATCTGATTTCTGTAGTAGATAGAGTTGCAAGTTCATGTTAATTAATTATTAATGTCATTGATTGGTTATGGAAAAATCATACTTGAATTTAATGGAAAATTATGCCAAGAGGGAATATGTGGGTTATAGAACAAAAAGATATTGGGATGGAAAAACGAGGGACTGTTGACTCAGATAAGGGAGCCCCCATTCCTTACGAATGAAGAAAAGACCCATCTGTAAAATGGATGAGTATTTTGTAACCCTAGCTGAGAATAATACATGTCTAGTTGATAGAGTTAATATGTAGAACATGTTTTATTTTATTTTTATTATTTATATTATTTCAGACTGCTTGAGTATGATTAGGGCCTACATGGATCACATCAGGAAGGGCTACACACCTTTCTGGTGTTGGTTTATTTTAGGGTTATCAATATTGACTACACCCTAAAGGAATGGACGCATCCCCTGTGTTTCAATATTTGATAGTGAATGTTATGAAATATGTTTACAATTTCAGAGCAGCAGTACTAATGAGCTTGCTTAACCCTCTTTTGTTGTCATCTTGAACAGATGCAATTTGGTGCTGCACACTAAAGGAGAAAAGTGAAGAGGTTGTTATTGCATGATAAACCCTATCAGAGAATTAGCTTGGCAAAGATTGTTATTTCCTGATAAACCCAATCGGAGAACTGGCTTGGAAATAGTTGTTGTATGCTTGATAAACCCAGTCAGAGAACTGGTTTATCATACTGGTCCATGGAATGCCTGATAAACCCAGTCGATGTACTGGCTTGCCATTGGTTATTGGACAATGTGGTACAGTTTCCTTCCATTGACCTCTGACCCAGGCGAATGTGTTGGCTTGGTAATGGAGAGGGAAAACCAGGTATGGGACTGGTTTGGCAACATCAATGCCTAATAAACCCAATCATTGTACTAGATTGGCATTGACTATTTTATTTTGTGGAGAAGTATGTGTCCTAGAAAAACATCCACCCCACAGGTGATCCAAGGCTTGTAAAGCAGAAAAGGAACCTGTGGAGTAGCGAGGAAGTGTCCAATAAAGATAAGTATTTGGTTACCTTGCATCTTCTTCCTTATTTAATATGAAAATACATGTGTATATGATTTGGTTATGATTTCTTAAACTCTTGTTAGAGATAAACCCTAATATAAACTAAACATGTGAATTGATTCAATGTTTGAGTGTAGGTATTGTTGGAAGCAAGGATCCTTGAAGGCATCCTAATGATGCATGTGGACATGTGGTTGTCCTAGAAAACTCAGTATGAGCAGCAATGAAGAATGGTGCTAGTGGACTTGTGTGGGTCCTAGTAGCCAAAGGTTCTATGGGAAATCATGGGGAAAGAGTTCCCTAGATGAGAGGCCTGAGACAGACCTTAGACACTAAGTGTCATAGCCAAGGAATGGCAAGTCAAGCATTCACATTGAAGTGAGAGAGGTTAAGGAGCATGGAACCACAGTGGTGGTGTGGCTCTGAATTAGAACAAGACTAAGAGGGGGAAACTGTTACTCTTACTCTCTGCTTTCCTTTCTAATTGATGCATTTCAGAAAATAGAAAATTGTTGAATGCATGATGTGACTGAGAATTGATTGTGTTTATTTGCTTGAATATAAATTGTGAATGCTAAAATAATAAATTCCTTGTGAAAGGATGAACATGAACGAGTTCATATGTATGTTGGGAAAGCATTAAATGTATGGAAGTCTCATGAATAAAGCATGGACTCTCAATGTCAATTGGGTAAAGAATTAACTGATTTTAATGTTTATGTTATGACTGGCCTAACAAGAATTGCCATGATGAATTTCACAGGTGAGAAATTAAAATCAAATTGGTTGCAGCAGTTACAAGGCAAGTGATGCTAGAAAGCAAAGTGTGGTCAGTTGTACATATTGACCATGGCAGTAGACCAAAGGCTATTAGAGTTGGTGAAAACCTTCTTCAAACAATTTCCAAGACCCAAGAGAATATTGAAGAATGCTCAAGCTACAAAAGCAGTAGAATGAGATGAACCACAGGGCCTTCCAGGACTCTATTTGTCTGCAAAGGGAGGTAAAAATAATAATGGAAGAAACGAGCAGTGGAAAGGGAAGTGGACCAATGAGGATACATTCATCCACTGATCCCACTAAGAAACGTTCCATGTGGGAAGAATCAAAGGAAATTGAGCAGGAAAAGATAAAGAAACCCCTAAAATGTTGGAAATGGAGGAGATCATTACCTCTGCATCTTCTCAACAAGAAGCAGCAAGGGAGATAACATATATGAAGTTCCCAGACTTGTAGAATAGCTGGAATATCAAAACTAGCAAGAGAATATTGTGGAAGTCAAAGGACTGGGTCCTGAAATTTCAAAGTAAAGAGCAAAATGTAGGGCAGACCTGCAACTATATTTGTAATTTTGGACATGTGTATATTATATATGTATTCCTAAGTGTTGTAAAACTGAGGACGGTGTTATCCTAAGGGAGGTATGATGTAATATCCCTCATTTTGACCTGAGGCTACTTTGATTGTAATGTAAATATTGCATAAAATGGAATGTGTGTTTCCCTAGTGTGGAGCTCAAGGCTGAGGGCCCACTAGTGGATGCTTAGGTTTATTTGCATAGGTAAGTATTGGATAGTTTGATAATCCATGTGCTAATAAGCCATGGAATATTGTAAATGATACCATGTAATAAAATACCAAGCACTGGCCATGGGTGAAACAAAATGAGGGGGAACTATGTATCCACTAGGGAGTAGTGAGGGGGTGTGAGATTGAACCTAGACTACGATATGTCACCTAGAGAACCCCTTTGACCTGTCTTGGTTTCCATTGATTGTTGATGCAAGGTAGGTACCACAGGAGGACTGTGCAAGAGTTCGTGGAGTATGGGAAACCCTCGAGAATTTGGATGGCGGGGTATGGAGCTCTACTTCCTTGACCCGCACATCACTCCATGCCTGGAGTTCATATTCCTCCTTCCCATACCTTGGTGGAACACACAAGTGGGATTTGAACCCTTACTCATCACAATATAGGAGGGAGTCATGGAGAAAGGAAGGGAAAAATTGTTATTATGTGGAGGGCCGCGATTTGCAGAGCTGAATACACTTAGAAAACTCTACATAGGAGCAAAATGATGGGGGTTATCCTTGGATCTAACTCTGTGGGTGAATAGCAGAGTGTCGAAAGCTTAGGAAACCCTAAGGATAGCCGAATTGGAGTGCCGAGACCCTGTGGTGGAACAAAGCCACTCGACCGTAGAATTTGGAAATATTCGAGTGTGGAATTGTAGTGGAAAGGAGCCAAGAGGGTTTGGACTGCATAATAGAGTCAAACAAGGATGATTTACCTTGATTTAGTAGTCAATACCATCCACACTTACCTAGGTCAGTGCTAGGGGAAGGGGTGTCCTAGGGACTGTGCAGCAATGAAGGGAACCTTGCGTAGACTGAGAGTGGGGTGATGGGGGTGCATGAACCTATCTGGGATCATTGGGATATTCCCATAGCACTGTAAAGGAATTTATTGAGTTAGAAGACCCTTACCTACCTTCCCCAATTGCTTGACAAAGATAACTATGTGTTGGATGCCTTGATGGACTGTGAACCAAGCTATGATTGAGCCTGAGAGGGACTCCTTAGTGGATACATAGCCCCATCTTGGGGATGATCTCTTATTGTTGAAATAGTAAAGGTTGGGCAGATATCTATGGTTAGGTTGGAAAGTTGCAGTCCATAGCCATTTTGATTGGAGGTTCAATGAAAAAGATAAGTGTTTCTATGTTAAGTTATGCCCATATGTGTTTCCAATTTCCATGAATTGTTCATTGATTAATAGGGTTGAATGGCCATGCCTTATGCTTCATTATTTTGTGTATGTTATTTATTGATGAATGCATGACACATTGTGTGGAGATGATGTTTCCTTTAGATATAGTTGTTAAGTACATGAATGCATTTATTTTCTTATGGGAATGGTCCATTGATGAATAGGATTGTATGCATATGCATGGTGCTAAGTCTATTGTGTATGTTGTTCATCTTGCTTCTGCACTGTTGAACTAGTAATGACTATTATGGTTGGAATATGTAGGTGTTAATATGGATAACTTCTAATGTGTGTGTATTACTTCCATTGTTCTTTCACCTTTACGTGCTCATCCTTATGTTGATATTCATATGTAATCATGCTTGAGGAATAGGTCTAAGTCGTGCATGATTAATGAAATCTTCTTGGGAGGAATATATGCATGTATTACATTCTATGTGGGTGGATCATGTTTCATTCCTTGTGTTCCTGGAGTAGGCTTATGTACATTTCCAATCCCTTGACAATGTTTTTGAATTGTCCTTGGATGAATTAGGGCTAAGTCTAGTAAATGTGTAGGACCACTCCAACCAGGACTTGGGGAAAGAACAGGAACCCTGTGGATCAGATGAGGGATGGAAGACATGGCAAAAGTGGAGCAAAGCTCCTTACAGAAGGGTAAAGGCACATAGGGGAGGTTATGGAAATACTTTAGTTGGAAAATTGACAAGGTTAGAGGACTCATATTGGGTTTGGGAGCATACCAATTGATAGATCTCTCCAACCGCTTTCCAATGGTATTGGCCTTGTCCAATTTGGACCCAGGATGAGGGAGTTATCACCCTTAGAAGTTTTAAGGAGAAATGACTAGTTCAGGCTATGTGGTCTCGACCTTCTGCATCTGTAATGCAGAATGTAGATTGTTGAGGTCGGGATCCGACTGTTGGGTTGCACATGGTTATTTACTCCTTTCTGCATCCGCAAAGTTGATTGTAGATTGTGGAGGGTGGTTTTACTGGATTGGAGAGATGGGCATTCCTAGTTTTGAGTTCCGCAAGGTGGAACTGTAGGTTGTGGAAATTAGAAGGAAGAATTCATTGGAGCTGCGTAATGGGGCTTTCACATTTATGAATCCCGCATGCAAATTGCGGATTGCTGGATGTCGGAAGGGAAATATTTTCAGAGCCAGGAATTGGACTTCCTCCTTTCTGGCATCCGCAACGTGGGTTTCAGATTGCGGAATTGCGGAGGAGGAAAGTTTATGGGGCATTGATTTGACTTCCGACTTCTGAATTCCGCACTACGGATTGTGGAATTCAGGAGTTCGGATTGTGCGGAAAGATAATTTTGGATTCCTGACTGCTGATTTCCAATTGCGGCTTGCGGATTGGGGCCTGCAAAACTGCGAGTTGCGAATCGATGATCATTATGGGTTTAGGGTTGCGGAGCCTTTGAATTGCTTGGAAAAAAAAAAAAAAAAATTAATAGGTGATTCAATGGTTGTCTCCCTTTGCCTCAAAGGGCACTGAGGTGACCAGGGACATGACAACAAAACTATACCTTACTTTCATGAGCTATCTTGAATCTCTCATACAACCAAAAATACACATCACATGCACTAATAGTGTGTTGCAATATATTTTGGGGCTTTAGCATTACAATTATCTCACCACTTGCCAATAACAAATTAGGATCTCTAGAAAAATGGGGTGGTCTAGATCTTTCTCAAATGAAAGAAACTAAAACACTTCCTAATGAAATGCACATGGTGTCCACCATCACACCCCTCACATCAACTTGTATTTGTAATGGGTATTCCAACTCTTGGGGTAAAACAATACTCCTCCTCAACAATGGTACCAATCTTGGAGAAGTGATGTAGCATGGCCTATACAATCCCCCGGATGATCATAATTCTATCCCCTAGTGGGACCATCAAATTGTGCTGGCGTGCTAATATATTTAGGATCCATGTGCTAATAGAATCGAATACTGGATTGTTTTCCTTATTATTGTTGAGTTGGTTGTATTCTAAATAATAAAGCTGCATTTTAGGTTTTGGAGTTCATTTTTTGAACAATGTCTAAATTAGTGTTGTTTTAATAGCAATAATGTATTTTAATTGTGATTTATTTTCCTAGGTATAAGTGTTATTTTTCCCTAACAGTAGTGATAAACAAGTTGATTTTGGGGTTTAACTTGTTATTTTGCTTTAACAGTAGCGATAAACAAGTTTATTTTGTGGTTTAACTAACATTTAACTAATGGTATTTAATAGTAAGGTAGATTTCTTTCAAGTTTTCATTTAGTCTTCACTCAATAACATGTGAGTTGTCTAGTGTTTAGGCCATGTTAATCTTGAACCATGAATTGGTCAAGAATTTTCAATCCTTGGGAAAAAAAGGAAACATAAATGTTGTCACTTGATACAATTGAATTATAAAACTAAATTTTTGTTAACATAACTATTGCCGATGAATAAAATTTAATTATGTGTTAGAATTTTTATTTATTTAAACCACTAACATGTTGGGTTAGAGGTCATGATGGAAATCTAGTGGTTGAAATAGTGGTGGAGGAAGCTGTCACTTTCTTTATAAACGCTCAATCAATATTTATTTGCTCATCGTGATTAAAATGACAAATTAGGACTTTCTAGTTGTTTTCAACCCTTTTATTAAAAAAAGGACCATTATCAAGCTATATAGCTCGATCAAATTCCTTACTCTCAATCGATCTCTATATCTCGATCGGGGATTTTTGCACCAAGAGGTGCTTTCTACATCCCAATATGAGAGAGAAGTGTAATTTCATGTTCAACGTGGAATTAACATGTGGAACTTTAATAAAATAATAAAATATTAGTCAAATAAAAATTTAACAATGTCGGCCTTAATCTAAAATTCAAAACCAATATGAGGGAGAAGTGTAATTGCATGATCAATGTAGAGCACCTGACACTTCCATAAAATAATAAAATGTTAATTAAATAATTTTCTTACAATGTGGTCCCTAACCTAAAGTTCATAACTAGAGATATATATATTCCAATTAATTAAAACTAAACTTAAATAAATGAAACTTGGATACTTCTTGCTACGCGATTTGGGAATTGATCCATCATTAAACTAGGGTTTATATATGAGGAATTTGAGCACATACAAAAGATTTACATATCAAATCAATATAGATCCATCTTAATTATGAATCTACCAAGTGTCGAGAGGAATCAAATCCCTTGAGGTCACAAGCTTTTCCTCAAATATTGCACTTAAAAAAGGTTTGAACCTCAAGGGATTCAATCCCTCTTGGAGCTTGGTAGATCTGGAGTGAAGATGGATCTATATTGACCAGCCTAAACACTATGTAGAACCTCGATTGAGAGGTTTCCACATTCATAAAAAATCCTCAATCAATGGCCTATTTAAGGACTTGATTGAGGCCTTAGTAGCTAGTTTGAGCACTTAAAAATGTCTTGATGGAGGGTATGGAAAATACTATTTTTACACTCCCCTTGCCAAAAAATGTTTCTGAGCTTCATGAATTCACCCATGATTTAAATAGTTAGTGGATGCTCCTATATCTGTGTTGTTCATCATTAACACAAATGATGTTTTCCCTATGTTCCCATCTTCCACATTCAAGACTCTACCATAATTGTCTAGATTGGTTCAAGAACGTGGTTCTAAGATATCTATGTTTGTGGGGTTATGATAATGGTACCCCCCTCCAAAGAAACACCACATCCTCATTGCATCGTCGTGCTATATCATAGTTGAGAGGACCTTGTATAAGTCCTCTTTCAATGGTATTCTTGTCCGAAGCTTTGGCTTGGAAGAAGCCATGGTCACCCTTCCAGAGTTGGGTGACCACGTTTTGGGGCATGCTAGGTTATACCTTATCTCATCTTCTTGTGCTTGCGTTAATATATGCTACAACCACTTATCTTGTGGCCAGTGAACACCAATAGGCGAGAAGTTAAGTGTCACAAAGTGGTTGTTATCCATGCTTCAGCTACCAACTATCACATGTAAAATTATATATATGTGTGTGTGTGTGTGTGTGTGTAGCCTAGTGGGTTAACTCAAGTGGTTAAGAGTTGTAAGAAGAAGGTCTCAGGGTCAAATCCCCCAATAGTTATGCATTAATATATAAAGACCTCACTTGATGTCCCCACATAATTTAAAACAACACTTATAAAATAAATTTTAACAATATACTTATCCCATTTTAGTTTATTCCAAATTATAAAAAGTAATAGGTATAACAAAATTAATATATATCTTCTCATTTATATAATATAAATATATATTATTTTTTCTTCTTCTTCTTATTATTTATATTAATAATATTATTATTTATATTATGAGAGTTGAAAGATAAATAAATTAATTATGTGAAAAAGTCTATATAAATTA
>BSBM01001759.1:0-76257 GCA_027924585.1 Larix kaempferi
TAAAACCATGGGTCAGCACTCCACCACCAAAAAACTATAAATAGGTGATGGAGATCCCTTATTCCATATCCACAATCACAAGCACCCTTACTCTGCCAAAATCTCTCTCGAAACCCTAGTTCACCATTGAACTACTTTCACCTTGAGAGCCACCTTTGGCCCATTCCCACCATTGGAGAAAGAGAAGGAGCATATTGGAGCTTGGAGCATCCTCTTGGACATTGCAAAGAGCTTCATCAAGCCTTCACATTGAAGGTAATATCAATACAAAAAGCCATTCTTTAAATTTGTTGTTTATGTTTCATGCATGTTTTAGAAGTAATTTAATTTCTGTTTTAGCTTAATTATTTACATTTACTGAACTGCTACTAAGGAGTCCATTCTCCTTAGTAGGTGCTCATTTGCACAAGCTAGGGGTAAAACCCTAGCCACAGTTTTGGCGACTCCCCTAGATTTTGAATTTTCTGGTTTCGTTTATAATTTTTTCTTTTCGGCTGTCCCTTTCGGCCACCGCACACCGCGCTTTTTTCCTCTGCAGTCGCGTCCCGACCGCGACTTTCAGGCCTTTACCTGCGATCCGAGCGCGGCTCTCAGACGGTTTCCGACGCCCTGCTGGCGGATTCAAGTCTGTTACCTGCGATCCGACCGTGGCTAATCAGCCTGTTTGCTGCGATCTGACTGCGCCTGTCAGTTATTCTCCCGCGTCCCGACTGCGGCTTTCAGCCTCTTTCCCGCGTCCCGACTGCGTCTGTTAGCCTTTTTGCCGCGACCCCGACTGCGTCTTTTTCCCTATTTCCTGCGTCCCGACTGCGTCTGTTGGCCCGAAAGCCGCGACTTGATCGCCACTGTTTCCCTCAAACCCGTGGTCTGCCTGTTCTGCTTCACCACAGATCCGCGGTCTGATTTCTGCATTTTTCTTGTTTTGAGCCCAGCCCCTTTTGCTGCAATATTTTCTGCATCTGAACAGCCCCCTGTCCTACCTGCAGTCCCACTTCCTTACAGCCTTTCTGCAACATAATTTCTGTTCCCTTTACAGAATCTTTTAAAAATTTCAGTATTTTTTAATTCAGAAAATTTTGCAAGTTAAAGTTTCAATTCCAGCATTATTGATAGTTAGAAGTTGCCCCCCTTGTGGCACTTCTATTTTCGGTTCATAACCTCACGAGCACACACTCTGTCACATAATTCAAGTGAGCCTTAAAAAGTACCTAACTGAACCAACATTCTAACCCCACTTGGGGAACACGAAAGAATCATTGTAGTTAGGTAGGATCGGGGGGATAGGCTTCCAATAACACCCCTCGGTTACTTTCACTTGAGACATAGTTGTTGTCCAAATAGGGAACCAAAATCCCCTAGTACTTTTTGGCACGGTCACGACCAGTTTATCAGAGGGCCTCTCCCTTAGGAGGGTTGAAGTCGGGAGACTGGTTCCGGAGGCCTGAGTGGAATACCGCACTCCATTCAGTAACCGAAGGGCTACCTTTCGCGGTTCGCGGGATATCCCTATATAGGGGTATTGCGGTCAATGAACTAAACGGTAGATTCACCTTTCTGGACGTGTCATGAACGGGGTATCTTAGTTGCCATTCTTCTAGGATTGACTACCCGGTGTCCCTCCCGGTAGGGGGATATCATAGCCACTTGGCTTTTCTACTCATATTGTCTGACTTGGATTTCATCACCTTGCAGAGGATATGTTTAGTTGAGTCAGAATACTTTTAGTTAGGTGTTTGCATGCTCCTTTACCTCCCTTTGGTCTAGTGAGTCCACCATTTTTTCATTTCTAGGAAACCTGCTGCTTGTTGGTATTCTGACCATCTTTGTTGATTACTCCACCTATTGTAGCACAGCTGTTGCAGTGGGTGTTTTGAGTTGGTTGTTGGCCGGAGTGCCTTGTTTTTGAGCTCTCCTTCTGCGCACTCGGTTGCATTAGGATTTTTTGAGCTGTTTTTATACTCACCTCAACCCACATAGATTTGACACCATCTGTCACCATTGAGTCCCCGAGACATTCTCGGCGCCTCAGGGGCGATCCCCCACAGCACGGTTCTCTTGACACCACACGTCATAGATTCCGATCATCATCCGTTGATACCACCCATCACAGATCTAGAGCCTTGTCACTTGACTCCACTCGTCAACGGCATAGGACTCCGTCACCAGACATTGACGCCCCTTACTTTACATCCGATTCTGAAGAAGAGTCTGAGAACCTTATTTACACTGCCCCTACTAGCACCATGGCTGGCGCGACTTCCACTCCTTTCGCTATAGGGACCATTGGTGGCACATCCACCACTACACCAGTTACCACACCTGCTCTAGGAATGCCCTCGATGGGGGCCACATCCACCATCCCGATTACCATTCCTATTCCCATAACTGGCATACATACCACCACTACATCAGTGGCTCACACTACCCATGGTGGTGCTGGACCATCCTCCACCACCTTAGTTCCCCCACTTGGGGGCACCATCCCAAATCCTGTCCCTCCACTTGGGGGCACTGGCCCCAACTTGGTCCAACCCACTACTGTGTTACATCCTTCTTCCAGTTTTCCATTCATGGCTAGCCTCAACCTACCTGACCTGGCCAGATTGACCAACGATCCTATTCGACACAACCCTACGTGGCCTCATATGCCTACTAAGCTCCCCTCTGACATCCCTAAGTTTGAGGGCAAGGCCGGTGAGGACCCACAAAACCATATCATGTCTTTCCACCTATGGTGTTCCTCTAACTCCATAGTGGACGACTCTGTTCGCCTCCGTCTCTTACAGCGCACCTTCACTGGCTCTGCAGCCAAGTGGTATATCGAGCAACCTCATGGGACCCATGCCACCTTTGCTTCCCTCGCCTCGACCTTCCTGCAGTTCTTCCAGTTGCCTGTCCGCTATGACGCGGGCGTTGAGATCCTCTTATCTTGTAGACAAAACACGGCTACCCATATCACGGACCACATCCATGAGTGGCGTCGACACCATAACTTATGCAAGATCAAACTTGACGACCGTATCTTCCTAGATTGGTTCCTCAAATCCCTTCTCCCTGTTATTGCTAAGGATGTGGCATCAGAAAAACCCCAGTCTGAAGAAGAGGCCATCCTTAAGGCCCAACGGTTCGACCTCATTTACGCCCAGTCAGGTTACCTTTATACCATTATACCTGACGCCCCTCGCGACGAGTCCTCCCAGCATGACGCATCGGGGGCATCCCACGCTGCAGACGGTATCATTGACCGTGTTTCTTCGCATCCCCAACCATTTTCTATTACACGTCCTTCCCCTGGCCCTGACCTGTCACGGGCTACCTCACAGTCTGGAGCAACCAACTCATATGCTCCCATGGCACATCACCATCACCATGGACCCTCATGTCCTCCTCAGTGCTTCGGTCATGCGACTCCCGCTTATGCCCCCCCAGTCGCACCTCAGCCTTACTACTATCAGCAGGCTGCCCCAGCTCCTGCGCCTTCACAAGCCTAACTTGCTTATTATCCGCCACAGACAGCCCCTGCGGCAAATCCACAACCCGCTCCGCAGCCATATTAGCAACCCCCTCAGGTTGCTTCACCTGCTCAGCCTCAACCTACATATCATCCACCGCAGCCTGCTCCAGCACCTGCGCAACCTCAAAATCCACCTGCTGCCCAAGGGCAAGTTTACGCCCAACAGAACCCGCAGCAAAACCAGAACAACCAACGCAACCAGGGCCAACAGAACCGTGGCAAGGGCTGTAATCGTGGGAACAACCAACCTGCAGACCAAGCTGGTCAACCGGCTAACCCCCCCGACAACAACAATGCGGCTCCCGCTAATCAAAACCCTGATCGACCGCCCAAGTAGGATAAAAACCCCAATTTGTGAACGAACCACCCTTGTTCTATTTGCGGGGTCTATGGACACTACACGCATACTTGCCCACACTTAGAGCGAGCTCGGCAGCTCTGGGTTGACGATGCCCACCGCCAAGGGCATGCGGCTCCTCAGGCGCCACCTAACCCCCCTCAGCCTCAGCAGCCACCTTTGGTTCTGCAAAACCCCTTACCAACCCAAGGCGTGGTGAACACTCAACCGTTGGCCCCTCAAGCTAACGCGCAACCCCAACAACAGCAAATTACTTACGCTGCTCCTGATCAACCCATGTTTGACTCAGGTACCCACCACCTGCTGATGATGTCATCCGTGGACGTCAACCTTCAGACCCGTCGGAACCAATACGGCTCCACCACTGACGTACCTTCCACAGATAAACCTACTACCGCTCATCCCACCGATCAAGCATTACGTATCCCTCCACCTCCACTAGATGGCGCTCCCAAAGCCCCTCGTTTCCCACTTCGACGTATCAACAATAACCCCAATGCGCGTGCTGCGTCAAACTACAACATTGTAGACGACCTAGCCCAATCTCCCGAAGCCATGTCTGCGTTAGAAGTCGTGAAGAACTTCCCTTCCCAGCGCAAGACCTTACTCTCCGCCATTGGGGGGATTGACCCAAATGATTCGAATTTGATGGCATTTGATTTAGACCAGTCTGAACCTCGCCTGCCTTCCACCTTAGCATTCCAAGTTTCTGTTTCCGTTCGGAATCTTTTCATCCATCGATGTATCATCGATGAAGGTGCATCCACATGCGTCATGTCTACGTTCGTGTGGCAGAAGTTGGGATCCCCCACTCTCCAGCAGTCCACCACTGCGTTACGCGCCTACGACGGTCGTTCGGCTCAGCCCCAAGGCCTCCTAGCCAATGTCCCCGTCCAGTTAGGTGGTAAAACCGTCCTTATCGACATCGAGGTAATCAATGCCCAATTGGATTATAACCTTTTACTTGGTCGCAGCTACATGTATTCCATGCGGGCGGTTGCCTCTTCCTTCTTTCGCACCATAATGTTCCCCCATGAGGGACGCGTGGTTAAGGTGGACCAGCTCACCTACTATGATCCCAGTGCTCCCGCGGCACCTGAAAATGTTCTCCCCATGGTTGAACAACCTTTGTCTCATGCCACCACCTCGTTTGTTTCCTCTACGGGACCTGGAGTCTACTCAGACGCGCCGATGACCTCCACCTTTCAATCCATTCCTCCCCCGTCATCTACGCCCGAAGTGTCTGACTTATGTACCTTGTCCCACGACAACCTACCACCTAACAATCAACCACCCTTGTTGCCTAAACCACCAATGGTACCTAGCCACATTGGTGTTACACCTATCCATACGATCCCCTTCCTAGTCCCTCCATCGGGAGTAGTAAGCGCCCCGGTCATGGCTACCCTTAGCCTCCCTGGGTTAACTTTGGGATTACCCGTATGGTATCTTTCACCTCCCGTTCGCCCGCCGACACCAGACGTCGTCCTCCAACCGGTGCAACCCATGGCTACTACCACTCAGCCACCTCCCGGTGTCTCTACCCCTTCGTCCTCTACGACTCCTCCCCCTACTCCCAAACCCACTGGGGGGCAGAGGCCCACAACCTTACACTGTTGTACCACCTCCCAAGACAGTAAAAAACCCCCCAGTATTTCGTGCTCCCCCCAAATGCTCGTTGTGCGACGAGTTGGGCCATGCGACCCACCAATGCCCACAGTTACCAGCATTGCAAGAGCACATGCAGATGCTCGATGATGACCCCAACATCCCAACTGTCGAACTCAACCCCACTCCCAAGCCTAAAGACAAGTCCCTACGCACTAACCACTCCTGTGCCATATGCGGTGTTTACGGGCATTACTCCCATCATTGTCCCGATCTCCCGGATTACAGAGCGGCTCTCTATGAGATGAACAATCTGGATCTTGAGACGGCCCCAACCACCATTGAGGAGATCCACCCCCCGGCCTCTTCCCCTTCTGGAGAGATTAATACCATCTATATGATCTCTTCCACCACTACCCCCTCGTCAACCGATTTGACGACGCAAACTTTCCGTACCGATGAGGAAATTCTTGAGGCCCTTACGCCCCGGATTACCCCTGGGATGATATGCATCATCGTTCCTACTTCATCCCAGAAGCGTCTTCCTCTAGCTCCGCTACCCAATACGCGGTTGAGTCCAAGGACTTCCTTTCCACCAAGGTCGACTGGCTTAAGGACCCTATTCCTGCTCCTGATGCCTTCGAGGAAGGTAACATGGCCAACATCTCACCTGTCATCCAAGTTGATATCGCTGTCCCAGGATGTGCCCCTGACCTCATTACTTTAGGAGCCTCCTGCAGCGAGCAGAAGATTGAGGACTACAAACAACTCTTCCACGAGTTCCGTGATATCTTCACCTTCCCCCTCGAGCAGCGTCTGCTGACACTTGAACAAGCTGATGAAGACCGTCGTACCACTCTCCAAAACATCGAAGCTGCCAAAAACCGCTCCAAAGCTGGTTATGACAAACATGTTCACCCTCGAACTTTCCATGAAGGAGACCTCGTCCTCGCCTATGATCAAGCCCATGACAAAACTGGAAAAGGGAAGTTTGAATCCATGTGGCAAGGCCCTTACATCGTGCAGACCTGCCTAGGTAAGGGGGCATACATCCTCGCCGACTCCGAAGGGCATCCTTTGCGCAACCCGCGTAACGGGTTGTACCTTAAACGCTTTTATCCTTAAAATAACTCGCGGCCCCATTGGTCCGCATTGTACAGTTTGCTCCCTTTTTTTTTTTTTTTTTTTTTTTTTACACATATTTTCCACCATTGAACTCAGCACGCCGAGACCGTCATGATGGTCACCTCGTTGCATTATTTTTTACCCGTCATTTTTTGCCCATTTTTCAGACGCCACTAGTCGCCTCAGTTTGCGTGCCACATCGCCCGTTCTCCGTTTTTTCACATGTTTTATATCATCGGATTCATTTTTCCGAGCTGGTGATGATGCTTGAGATCATTTCTCGCTCTCACCCCCAGATTTTTTGGGTATTTTTTCCAAAACACCCTCGTCACCTCGGTGTGCGTGCCACATCGGCCGTTACCCGTTTTTGACATCCTTTATATCGCCGGATTCATTTTTCCGAGCTCGTGATGATGCTTGAGATCATTTCTCGCTCTCACTTGGTACAATTTCAACATTGTGTCCCGACACCTTGCTGCCTCGGTTTGCGCGCCACATCGGCCGCCATCGGATTGTTCCACACGTTTACATGAGCCATTCACTCCTGTCATACTGCAAATATTTCGTTATTTTGCCACCATTTCATCTACCCCGCAAGGAGGCCCACCAGTGTTCCCCCCTACCCTCGTTCTTGGTCATCATTACTGATCCTTGATTGAACACTTCCTCCTTGCCTGGCCATTCCTTTTGTTCGGTATAATTTTATCCCTTTTTCGGGGCCGAACAAGTCCTTTACGAAAAAGGCACTTAGGGAGTTTCCGTTAAGCTCTTTTCTGACTCCTAAAAGAATGAAAAGATCGCCGAGCAATCTTGCTTCCTTTCATGCTCGCTAAAGTACCTGAAAGGGCGTCTATCTGGTATAAGTTTACCCCTTTTTTGGACCTGGTAGACTAATTACGAAAAAGGAATACTCTAGTCACACCCGCTAGAAGAGTTCTTCATTGCATCCTTTTATGCTTCTTTGGGCCTTGGAGACTAAATCTACGAAAAAGCAACCACCTGGAGTCTTCTTATTTGCTTTCAGACTCTCTAAAATTGAAAGCAACCACGAGCGTTCACTGTCCTGGGCTCGTAAAATCCACACGACAGTACCATTCCATCATTTCAGAGTCTTCTTATCGCTTTCAGACTCCTTAAAATTGAAAGCAACCACGAGCATGAACTGTCCTGGGCTCGTAAAATCCACACAATAGTATCATTTTACACAAACTTCTTCTAGTTCCTTAACCCATGAAGAAGTCCCCCCCCGTGCCTCCTGGCACTATGATCGATCATCTCGGCAGCACCCCCAATCAGGTCGCCTTTGTTCAAAGTATTCTGCAGTCTCCTGCCATTTTACACCAGCTTGAGTCTCCCTCAGCCCAGTTACCCTCCCAGATCCATTACAGCTATGATCCCTTTCCCCTGAGTCAGTTTCATATGCTGCCAGATCATTCCCATTATCATACTCTGAGCAAAGGAAGTTTGAGTCCACCCACTCTACTTGCCCAGTTGTCACCCCCAGTTTGTCAGTCTTGCCCTCAGTACTATCACATTTCGGTTCTTCACCTCGCGCTCCTGTCAAGGAAACATCATTGCCTTGATAGTTGCAGGTCTCCCTCTGTCGACGACAGCATCTCTATTCTAGAGGATAGGCCCAGAGGTCCCTACGCCTTGGACTTATCACCATCTGTGGTAAGTGCCTACGGACCATTCGGAGAGGAGTCATCATTGCCTCTCCAAGTGGTTGTTTCTCACATGCTCGACTTTAGCACCTTGATCGCATCATCGAGAATAGCGTAGGGTTACATCCTTTACATTATGTGTCGAAGACCCCGGATTTCCCTTGACTCTAGCACATTGGTGAGTCACTTCGGAACACCCAGTCATATGTTCCTGTGGATGTCCGGGCTGCGTTGGCGTTTGTATTCGGAAGCCATCCAGTTCTATGCTTCCTTGAGTACCCAGATCAGTTCCAGTTCAGTGTACCATTGCGAGTGTACCCCTTCTCACTCTGATCCAGCAGCTCATTAGTTCCTTTGGTACCACATTCAGTAGCACTATTGATTGTTCCAGTGTATCAGCTCTTCAGCACAGACATGGTCAGCCCAGCAGTATGTCCCAGATTTGTGTCCCCTCTGGACCCTTATGATGTACACAGTGGTTATCTATGTATCTTACAGGTTCCCCTTTTCGGGCCTCACAGTTCTGTTTATGTATCTTGATACGAGCATGGGTATGCCCCCCTCGTCCATATATTGAGATTATTCCTCAGTCAGTATTTGAGGTCAGGTATATTTCAGGTCCCCATTTTTTGGACCCCATTGTTATTGTTATGTTATATCCTGATACGAGCATGGGAATGCCCACCTCGTCCATATGATCAGATGATCCCTCATCCATTATTGAGGATATGTACTTTTAGTTCTTGCAGTTGTTCGGGATCGTTGTTCCGGGCTTCAGTTTGTTTCTTCTCTTCTCTCCACACCCCAGGAAAACCATTCATGACTTATGATGTCCATCGGCCATACGATGAGCTCCTGCCCTCGCACATCAGGGGGCAATCTATTAACACCCAAAAAGTGTTCACTACCTCATCTACCACATTATATGGCTCATTTGTCCATTTTCCTACCATATTTCCCTTAAAATCTCAAAAAAATCCCATTAAAAAGCCTCTAGAAGGCCACAAAACCCTCAAAATAGCCTAAAAAAGGCTAAAAAACCCCTTTTTCCTCCAAAAATATCCAAAATTCCTCAAAAATAGCAGAAATCCCCTAAAAAGGGAATAAAAAATATAAAATAATGAGGAAAAGGAGGAAAAAACCCTATACAACTGCCCAAAACCATGTTTTTTCTTAAAACCATGGGTCAGCACTCCACCACCAAAAAACTATAAATAGGTGATGGAGATCCCTTATTCCATATCCACAATCACAAGCACCCTTACTCTGCCAAAATCTCTCTCGAAACCCTAGTTCACCATTGAACTACTTTCACCTTGAGAGCCACCTTTGGCCCATTCCCACCATTGGAGAAAGAGAAGGAGCATATTGGAGCTTGGAGCATCCTCTTGGACATTGCAAAGAGCTTCATCAAGCCTTCACATTGAAGGTAATATCAATACAAAAAGCCATTCTTTAAATTTGTTGTTTATGTTTCATGCATGTTTTAGAAGTAATTTAATTTCTGTTTTAGCTTAATTATTTACATTTACTGAACTGCTACTAAGGAGTCCATTCTCCTTAGTAGGTGCTCATTTGCACAAGCTAGGGGTAAAACCCTAGCCACACAAAGGAAGCTTATCCAACACCAAATATTTATCATGATTAGGTACTAACACACCCGAGTCATCGTAATCACCATATGTGCAACCCACAAGGCCATCATAAGCACTGGTGTTATCAGCCTCATTGGATAGCTCTAATGGTGTGTTGAAGGGTGATCTTTTGTTAACTTCTTTGCACACCTCCTCAACATGAGTAGATTCATGCACTTCCAAAAATCCATCCCTGGGTTCTGTCAAACTTCCCTCATGAGATGAGGTATACACATCGTCAACCATTTCAAATTTGAACCTATATTTCTTCTCCCAACTGATAAGTGAGACCCCAACAACTCGAGGTGATCCGTACATGCCATGGTGCACGATGGGGACAACAATTCGATTGAATGAATCGGTACTGTTATAGAGGAAGAATAATAATAAGAAAAGAAGGAAATACACTACGCACATAAAAATACACACACAGACAATATGCAGGAATGTGAACTAATCTCTTGTTACTTCTTCTCTTCCTGTATATTAAAATAATTTACATGCTTAAATAGAGTGTTGAGAACGCTTAGGTTGTCTTCCCGTTACATTCAGTTACAAGAGAAGTTAGAACGGTTTAAAAATTTCAACCATTACAGTCGACTGAAAGACATAGAGAAAATATGTTGTAGTTCATCAGTCGCAAATGTGGACGATGCATGTTGAAGTTGGTGCTTGTTGAAATCGTTGAACATGTCAAAGTTGATAAACTAGTCGAAGTCGTTGATCTTGTCGAAGTCGCTGAACTTGTCGTAGTTGATGAACTTTTCGAAGTCGATTTTGGCATCCGACAATAATTCCAACTGCTAGGTGGATCATACCTCCTTCCTTAAGAAACAATGGTCCCCATTGTTTGCTCGTACAGATGAGGAAACTTGTTGGTCAGTTGAGTAGAAGAGTACCATTTTCCTTGTGCTAGCATCTGTCCAGCTTTGGCCACCTGAAACGAGGGAACGGTGTTCTTCCTTGTATGGCATACTCATCATCCCACAAAGGTGTCGCAAGGAAGAGGCTCCTGAACATATGGATGGATGTCTTTGGGTTGTGCTGTCTACAAGTCATTCTATTCCAACAGTGGTGCATGGTATGGTCGAAGTAGATCCACATTAAATATTGGATGTAGACCCAGGCATGAAGGAATGTTGAGCTAGAAAGCGTTTTCTCCAATCTGTTCAAGAATACTGTACAAACCATATCGCAAAGGGTTCAGCTTCTTATATGGACCAGTGAAGCGTTCCTTCTTGAGATGCAACTAGAACTGATCCCCAATTTGAAATGAATGAGGGATATCATGCTTATCATGTTGGGCCTTAGCTTTCACATTAGCTCGTTGCAACATTTCCTATGCTTGTTTCTGGATGTCGCAGATTTGATCTCGAAACTTCAATGCTTTGTCAACTTCTCACCTGTTATAGTCAGTATCATTCGACTATGTCGAGGAACTAATCAAGTCAATAGGCATTGATTGTTGGAATCCATAACAGATCTCAAATGGACTATTTCCCTTAGAGCTCTGTTGAGCACGATTGTAGCTGTGCTATATATATGGAAGAATTTCATCCCATGTTCGTCGATGCTTGTGGTTGTATATACGAAGAAGTTGTACTACCAAGCGATTCACAACTTCCGACTGTTCGTCTTTCTGAGGATGGAAATATGTCGATAAAGAGAGTCTCGTATCGATCTGTTTCCAATGACAAATCTGGCATCTCTGTCGAAAATAATGGTTTTCGGTAAACCATAATGTTTCCAGACATGTTCAAAGAAGAGTTGAGCAGTCTGCTGTGCTATCGTAGTCTTCTTGCATGGAATGAGAATGGCCATCTTGGAAAATCTGTCGACTACTACTAAGATCGCGTCATGTTGATGTTCAGTAGTAGGATATCCCATCAAGTAGTCCATATAAATAGATTCCCATGGTCAACTAGGAACTAGAAAAGGTCTGTACAATCCTTGTTGTCGATTAGGAGGTTTAGCAATGGCATAAACCACGCATGATCGAATGTACTTGTTGATGTCAATTTTAAGTGAAGGCCGAAAGAAATACTTATGGAGAATAGCAAGGGTATTTGCTACTCCAAAGTGTCTTGCAGTCTTTCTGTAGTGGCGTGCCAAATGAGCTGTTGTCGTTTCTCACCTGTTGGTACACAAAGTTGTCCAAGCTTGCATAGCAAGGTGTCTTTCAAGAAATAGTCAGAGGTCGATGACTTATTAGTCTGAATTTGTTTATAGACTAATGAAAATTCGTTGTCTTCTTGATACAACTGAGTCCAAGTGGTGGTGTCATAACCTTGTATAATCATCACTGTAAGAACGAGAGTAATGGGTGTTCGACTTAGGCAGTCGGCGGCAACATTGGCTTTACCTTTCCGACACTTTATTACCAACTGAAATTGTTGCA
Source organism: Larix kaempferi (assembly GCA_027924585.1). Taxonomy (NCBI): domain Eukaryota; kingdom Viridiplantae; phylum Streptophyta; class Pinopsida; order Pinales; family Pinaceae; genus Larix; species Larix kaempferi. The sequence continues at coordinate 12,302 of BSBM01001759.1, forward strand.
AGTAATTAATCTACTTGAGTTGTTGAGTTGTTTGTAACATCGACTCGGACGAGGCGAACTGTAAAGGCTTGTGGTTAGTGAGAATGACTGTCTCCTTGCCAAGGATATAATGTCTCCATTGCTAAAGAGCTTGAACAATGGCGTACAGTTCTTTCTCATACGTCGAATATCTTCTAACAGTTTCGTCAAAATTTTTGAAATGAGAAGCGACTGGGTGACCAGATTGAGTGATCACTGCACCCAAGGCATAGTCCGATGTGCATCTCAATCTCGAAGGGCTGATGCAAATCAGGTAACACAAGTACTGGTTGAGTAAAAAAACTTGTGTTTGAGCTGCTCGAAAGATTCTTTTTGTGTCAATGTCCATTTGAAGAAAATTTTCCCATTTGCCTTGGTCACCTGATTCAAATTCCATGCTATGTGACTGAAGCCGAGTATGAATCGTCGATAAAAATTCTCCAAACCAAGAAAAATTTGTATTTCATGAATTCTTTGAGGAATGGGCCACTCTTTCAGAATTTGCACTTTGTCTGGATCGATGAGAATGCCTGCAGACTCAATTACATACCCCAAATATTTGATGTTGTTCATCCCAAAGGAACATTTTTCCATGTTCAAGTAGACTCGATGTTGTCGGAGAGTGTCTAGGACTTGTCGAAGTTTTCCAACATGTTCTTCCCATGACCGAGTAAAAATAAATATATCGTCGAGGTATACAATCACACATTTTCCGATTAAAGGTCGAAGAATGTCATCCATATACCGAATGAAGGTCGCAGGTGCATTGGTTAAGCCAAAAGGCATGACTAACCATTCAAACAATTCTTCCTTGCTCTTGAAAATGGTTTTCCATACATCTGCGGGCTCGATTGGAATCTGATGATATCCCGACTTGAGGTTGAGCTTAGTAAAGAATTTAGCACCTTTCAGACAGTCGATGAGCTCGTCTATCCGTGGCAAATGGTAACTATTCTTTACCAAAATTTTGTTGACGGACCGGTAGTCGATGCACATGCGCCAAGTCCCATCTTTCTTTGGAACGACGACGACTGGACTTACACAAGGAGAGGAGTTGGGTTGGATATTACCTTTGTTGATCAAACCTTGAATTTGTCTGCGAATCTCTTCATTTTCGATAATGGATCTTCTATAAACAGATGCATTAGGTAATGAAGATCCAGGAGCAATTTCAATAGAGTGTTTTACCTAGAAATGTAGAGGTACTCAATCCGGATCTTGGAATAGGTTCCGTTACTCATCAAGAATATTGTCGATTTGTTGCTTTTGTAGGGAGATGCATTGGTCAGTGAGTCAACTAGTTGATGCAGTCTTCCTAGAATATTGCGGCTTAATCATGATCAATGCGAACTTATGAGCATGGTTGATGAGCTTCTTCATCTACGAATATTATATGTATGTTAATTAAAGTTATTAATTATTAAGTGAAAGGGTGTAACCCTTCACTATACACGCTCAAGCCTATAAAAGCGAGCCTCATTGTAAATTATTAATAATATATTAGATAAAGGATTATTAATAATTTACAATGAGGCTCGCTTTTATAGGCTTGAGCATGTATAGTGAAGGGTTACACCCTTTAACTTAATAATTAATAACTTTAATTAACATACATATAATATTCATAGCATTGCCACTCTCTTAGAAAGGCTTTGTCCTCAAAGCCTTATAATTTTGTCGCATTGTTCTTTGCGATGTCATGGCTGATGAAACATGTCGATACAAACTGCTAAGTGTAGAGCATAACTTCCGATGCGTCGACGGATCAATCCATCCCAAATTGATTTGTTGTGGACTGATGGGATTCCCTACTGATGTGTCGTCAGGAGATTTGATCACATTAGTACCATTATCTTTCGACACTTCCCACTTTTTCAAATATCGGTTTTTATGGTTGGGGTGTCGATAGGGAACTTTCGCAATATCATTTTCGTTTACGAATGTCGCCTTTAAAGAATTGATCTGAGTTGGAAGTTGTATTTTCGTCTCTTGAGGATTTAAGCTTTTGTTCTGTATCTTTTCCAACTTGTTTTCTAACTGCCTATTATCATTTTGAAACTTCTTAATCAATTCGAATTGCGATTTTCTATCATATTCAAATGTCTTAAGTTGTTCCTTAAGATATTCATTATGACTTCTGATACAACTATTTTCTTCCTGCTTGTCTAGAAGTTTCCCTTCAATGTCGTCCATAGATTGTTCTATCTTTCGGCTATTTTTCAACTTCTTAATTTTTGTGACTCGTATCTTGTTATGATTTCTTAGTCTAAAAATTTCTTCAGCATTGTTAGATAATGCCTTATTACTCTTCGCGATCTTTGACTTATGTGTCTTTTTAGAGTCGTCATTTTGTTGTTGAGGAACTTTTATCTGTTGTCGACATTGGCCAACCTCTCATTCTTGACTTTCTAATTTATGTCGTAACTGCATTAGTTCTTCATCTTTGTTGCTAACGATTTTGTTCAAGCGTATTATTTCTTCTTCGTAATTATTTATTTCCTTCTTTATATCTTGATTTTTCAACCTCTGATTGAAATCACTCTCATCTTTTAATTCCTTGATTTGCGCACATAATTTTTCTATGTGATTTTTCTGGTTGGATATTGTTTGTTCATTGAACCGTTCTTGTATCTTATGTAGTTCAATCCTTACTTCTGATTGTGTATTAATGTCTCGTAATTCTTCATTGTATTTTCGATAGCGCTTTAACTTAGCTTCTAATTTCTCTCGCAAATCGGCTTCCATGGTTTCTGTCTTCTTCGACAGTGGAATGATCTTCTTTGATTTCTTTGATGAGTCTTTCTTAAACTTGGTCGTCCTTGTCGTTAACGCGTCTCGACTTCTTGATAGGCCTTCCTTTACTTTGACTTCTTCAACGATAAATGATTGTCCTTGACTTGCTTTCTTCGGTGATAAGTGTTCTTCGACTTCTTTGACAATAAGGAGTCTTGCTTGGACTTTGTCTTTAATGTCTTCTTTGACTTGAATTTGCTTTGTTTCTTCAAACAATTCTTATTTCAATATATTAGGATGGTCGTGTAGTGGAATGCCTAACCAAGATTTAAAAATATAATAATATCACCCTAATTTTTTTTTATTTTTGATGAAATTTAGGGTTTTAAACCCTACTAGTGGAAGTGATTGGAACGTGGAAATGGAGGGAGATGGCCGATGGTGGCATGGGTTGTGATGGAGTCGAGTGAAGGGCTGGTAGAATGTGCAGGATTGCGTGGAGGTGGAGGTGAGTGCAGAAAGGGAAAAGCGAGGAGCTATGGTAGGCGAGAGAATGAGTGGGAAGAATGGAAGGCGGAAGGGTGGAGCAGTGAACGCAGGCATGGACTAGGATGCACGGGATAGGAAACGAGGGGCGGAGAGGTGTGATGAGGGGAGGGAGGGCTGGAAAGGGGGAGGGGCATGGAACGAGGAGGCACAGATGAGATCCGAGAGGGCACGAAGAGCGAGGCGAGGGGAAGGGCAAGGATGGAAGGGACGGGAAGAGCTGTGATGGTGGAGGGAGAGTGTGGGTGCGAGGCCAAGTATGGGCAGGAGTGTGGGTGGAGATCTAGACGCAGGTGCGAGGGAGATGGGAAAATGCGTGGTGGATGGGGGCATCTGGGAGAGAGTAGGTTGCGTGGGAGAGGGACGAGTCTGTTACGAGCAAGAAGGGGAAGCAAGCTGTGAGAGTGGAGCGATGGAGGCGTGGAAATCGGAGGTAGTGAGATAGGAATATTTGAAGGGTGGCGTGGATGTAGCAGGTTGGAGGAGCGGACGTGTTGGTGTGGAGTGCAGAGTGTGAAGTTGGTGTGTAGCAGCACCAAATGGAAAACAGTGGGGAACAAGAATAGGTGGACGAGAGGCCAAGGGCCTATATTCTTGGTCAAAGACCAATGATGTAGAGAAACTCTACTTGGATGGTTAAAAACCAGAATCGGATGCCCGAGGAAGGGGCTCTGATACCAAATGCCGCAAATAACTTTACCAAAAGATCTGGTATATACGATAAGCCATAAATATGGAGTAAAATAGATAATATATTAGATAATGGATTATTAATAATTTACAATGAGGCTCGCTTTTATAGGCTTGAGCGTGTATAGTGAAGGATTACACCCTTTCACTTAATAATTAATAACTTTAATTAACATACATATAATATTCATAGCAAAGGCGTCGGCTACGGAGAGTGGTGCCACGTCGCAGAGTACTTCAGCTTCAAAAGGATTAATGAAGTAGGTGAGTTTTCATTGTCGGGTGATCCTTAGTTCCTATCCATCCTTCATCCAATCGATGTTATAAGGATGAGGATGTGGAGTGGTAACAAGACCTAATTTCTTCACGAGATATTTAGAAACAAAGTTCTTCTGGATACCATTATACACAATCAAATGATATGGATTGTTTTGAACCCATATCTGTGTATGGAATAAGCGCTCTCATTCGTGATCGTCAAAGATAGTCAAGGATGATGGAGTCTTCAATGTCGATGTCAAAATGGTCGTTGCTTCTGGGTCATATTCTACCAGACTTTTTTCAAGCAAGTCGAATATCGACGTTTTTTCCAAAAATGTCTTCTGAGTTTTGCATGCAGACATATCATGCCATGATGAATTGTGGTAATCACACCATTTCCCGATAAGGGGTTGCTTGCTACGTTCCCTTTTGTCAATTTCTCAGAATGCTTTTTGCCATGATCTTTCTTTGGTGGAGTTGGCTGAGAAGATCTTGACTTGTCGAAGTTAGCTTATGCCTTCTTGTCGAGTGGTCTTCCTGTCGGCTTGGTCGCGAAGCGTTCTTTTCCTTTATGTTTGGATTCAATATTACTGGCATGATGGAATGCATCTGAAAGCTTATTTACAGTTAGAAACTCCATCTCCTAGTGAATGTACAAGGAAAATCCCGTGATGTACTTATGAACAAGCAATTTGTCTTCTTCTTGAATGCCAAGTCTAGCCATTAGTCGATAAAAATGGTCGGTGTAACTCTGTATGGACTGGTCTTTCCATTTCCTTAGCTGTTGCCACTTCTTATACTAATGTTCAACATACTTGGGCGGGTAGAACTCCTTTCGGACATATTCGACAAATTTCTCCCATGTCTCTATGGGGTCTCCACTTTTATCCATCTTTATCGATAGGTTCTCCCACCAACAGTGCACAGATGTTGACATCCTTAAGGATGCAATGGTGATATTTTTAGTTTCTGAGAGTTCATTCACAGAGTAATAGAGTTCCAATTGTTGTACCCAATTGTCGACGGATTCCACGTCGATCTTTCCTTCTAGATTCAGGATTCCAAATTCATTTTTACCTTGAATGGACTGATTTTGTCGTAGTTAGATTTTTTCAGAAATCCTCCTGATGTCGAAGTAGATTGCATGGGAATCTCATTGAACTGGGAGAAAATTTGAGTTTGTTGTCCATCCAACACTTGGTCTATGAGTTTCTCTTTCTCGTCAATTGCATGTCTATTGTTTGTTTCTCCTACCATTTTCGAAGGTAGTGTCTGCTACGATTGTTGAGTTTGCGAGCATGTTTGAACATGCATAAGTCAGGTAACTTCAATGGAAGTGTCTACGCACAACTTAATAATGAACAAAGATCTGAATAAAGCTCTGGATGAATGAAGCTCTGATTTGCTCTGATACCAATGATCCGTACACACCCAGGTGCACGACGAGGACAACAGCCCGATTAAATGAATCGGTATTGTTATGGCAGAAGCATAATAATAAGCACAGCAAGAAATACACTACGCAAATAAACATACACGCACAGACAATATGCAGGAATGCTAACTAAGCTCTTGTTACTTCTTCTATGGTTGTATATTACAATAATTTACATGCTTAAATAGAGTGCTGAGAACGCTTGGGTTGTCTGCCTGTTACGTTCAGTTACAAGAGAAGTTAGAATGGTTTCAAAAGTGCAACCATTATGGTTGACTGGAAGACAGAGAGACAATCTGTCGTAGTCCGTCAGTCGCAAATGTCAACGATGCATGTCGAAGTCGATGCTTGTCAAAATCATTGAACTTGTCGAAGTTGATGAACTGGTCGAAGTCACTGAGCTTGTCGAAGTTTTTGAACTTGTCGCAGTTGATGAACTTGTCGGAGTCGATGTTGGCATCTGACAATAATGCCAACTGCTGGGTCGATCACAAGGTTATCTAACAATGTTGTTAGATTCTTATGATATTATTGAGAAACTTGTAATAGTTCTTCCAAGATTTCTTGAATTGTATTCATCTTTCCTAATCCCTGAGTGCAATCCTTAATACCAAGTTACCACTGTTGTAAATAGAAAGGTATAAGTGTTGCTCACTTATTGGAAATAGTGTGAAAATATCTTCTCGCTAATTCCCCCCCTTAGGCTAGTAGGATGAACAACTCTGATACGACCACTGTAATATCCCCCTTATTGCAAACATATTTTTCTATGTGAACTGTTAATATATTTTGGTTGGATAATTTCATCAAACACTTTGGTGATGATGCTTTGAAACCACTGAAATTTCCCTTTCATATAATGAATAATTTTTTGTTTGGTTTTTAATGATTGTTTGGATAGATGTGTTTCAGACATGGTTTTATGTCATACAACAATAAAATACGCAAACCAACAAAATATATTTATTTGCATTTAATGACAAAAATCAACCCAACCTTGTAAAACATGATAATGATATCTATTCAGATGGGACAACACTACAAATGACAATTAAAAGTTTGATTTAGATTTGATCTCTGACCTGTATATTGACTTTCAATGCAACTCTTTAGTGTGACTCAATTCCTCTTAGATCCCTCTACTAACCTACTTGCAAAGATCACGACTTGATGAGAAATGAAGGCACCCAACCGATAGTGAATAGATTCAATTTATAGTAGCAGTTCATAGCAGTGGTATATAACAACCACAACATTCTAGGTTCCATGTATTCATTAAGGTATGCGTATCCTCAAAAAATAAGTCGTTTCTCTCTTAGAATTCCTCGTGATTTACTCAATTCACCCTTGAATGCATCCACAATCCAAACAAATATCCTTTAACAGTAGATAACAACAATCACAAATGATAGTGGGATGCCAATGTTATGCATTCTCCACTATAAAACACAATTTGTGATCAATAGTGCATCCCCTCTCCAAAAAGGACTGTTGATCAACAAGTTGTCATCCAAGGAAATGATCCACTTGCCAAGCAAGAAAACCCAAAAATGGGGACATTACAGTGATGTACCTGAAATGGGTTTGCTCCATGGGTTGGCTACACTCCCCTAACTATTCTAGGCGAGCTATAGTGCTTTTGTTGAATGGTTTGGTTTTTTTTTAATATTCTTGTCAATGCATATCCTTTATTCATGTTATTTCAATAAATTCGTCCCATTTCCCCTTTATATATATGATATTTATTACTGAAGAGATGTGTATCTTTCATGAAGCGGGTCTAAGTATAGTGGTACCAGTATTATTAATCTTTAATGGTACAATTACTAAGGTTGGATATTTAGCAAGTAGAAAATGTGAGTGTTTTTTTGTGTGTATGCGAGTGTAAACTTGGCATAGATTGATGCCCAAATAAAACACTATGTTGTATTTACAAAGACAATTTGGTGAGAATATGTGGAAATTTCAAACTGATTTTTAGTCCTACCAATACGTTGCAAAACTGCTTTGTCAGTGAAACATTTATTTCTTCAATCCAAAGCTAAAGTTTCCATTCAACATGGTTTGGGATAAACGTTGCAGCAATTTTTTGGGTTCTAGGAGTCACTTCCTCATTTTATTTGGAATGCGAGTATTGAACACAATAACTTATATTTTGATGTTGTTTAAATTACTTTGGGCACCAAGTTAGCCCAACACAATAGCAGGTTCCTTAAACAATTCTAGTTATTTTACCACGCATGCAATATAAAAAGAGCAATAGAACCAGCATATCAAGAGATTGCAAATAGAAAATATTTTCTCATTTGTCTAAACCAACATGCATTTTCTCATATTGGAAGTGGGAGGCATAATGCAATTTTAAACAATACATAATATAATCCAAGTCTTTGAACAATATAAACAAAGTCCAAGGGTAATTACCTGACTTCAACAACATAATCACCAACAACAATGGATAAGTTTAGAGCAGCAATGGCCAACTTGTCGATGGTCAAACCTTCTCGCCAAATTAGTTGTTGAATCAAGTCTATGATTTCCACCCTCTTTTACTTTTCCTTCGTGTGCTTCTCATCATTAGGTTACTAATACTATGTACTTCGAATGAACATTTCCTAGATGAAGGTTATGTAAAATAACTAAGCGCTTGTTTTTTAGTTTATCTACCTCTTTTGCTCCAACTCCCCTTCGATAAAGAATGGATTGTACGGTTGAAAAAGAAGGCAGAAAAGAAAAAAAATCAATTGAAAAACAAAATAGTGCAACAGTGGAATGCAACATGATGACTGGTGAAGAACATAGTGAACCAAGACCAAAGGCGATGTAGCAGTAAAAGCAATGAATTCAGTGGAGCAGTGGAGATGGGAAGGCACCCGACAAAGAAAGAAGTGATATGTGAGGTGGTTTTTTAAATGTAGTGATTAAATAGCTATTCTATTACCCAGAAGTGCACTATTGGTTCTGCAATAAGACCCCAAATATTTCAACCAATTGCATGGTAGTGAAATATTTGAAAAGTTTGGATAGTGTTATCACATAAAATCATGATTTTGCAAAGTTTGGTTGAAATGAAAAAAATAACACAAACTAATGGGTTGTCAACCTAAATAATAGGAAATCTATGTTGAATCGAATGCAAGATACACTACCCGCCAACATGTATAATAAGAAGAGACAAGGGAAATGAACTTCCTTGATATATATGAAGGATTTGTTTGTCTCACCGCCGTTTCTAGTTTTTATCCAATTAGAATGTATTGAGCGAGGGACATTTAAAAGTAGAACCAATAGTAACTTGAATTCAAAATGTAGTCATTTCGTTATGAGATCAAGAGGATGAATTGGAATAAAGAAGTGATGTGGAGTGCCATTCCCAATCTATTGTATACTTCATATTTTCTTTTGTCTTTTTTTTATTGTATTTGGTGGCACACCTCAGGCACTTAACATATATTCCTTATCTTTGGCATCTTTTTCTACCTCAAAACCTTCTCCTCATCATTGGAATCTTCGTCTACCTTGGCAATCAATTCATATTCAACAACAACAACTACTATTACTACGATCTCCTCATAAAGGTCACCATGTCACTTACAACAAGGAAACCTTTTCCAGAAATATCCACCATTTCCTTTGCAAACACAAATTGCAAGTACGAGATAGATTAACTTCTCAAATCAAAGGTGCTACTCAAACAACCTCCATCCATATAACATTTTTCTCTCAAGGTTATGATAAATTATATTGATGTTCGAATGAGTTCATATTGAGTTGTAGTCAGGGTTAATAACCATTCCTCTAGAATTCTATAGTGTCAAGTCTTCTGAAATCAGTGGCAAAAATGGGGTAGTAATGGAGTGAATGCTCAAGATATGTGCATACTCGAAGGTAAGAGATTTAGATTAAGATTTATTAAGAATACATTTGAATTGCAAACTCATCAAGAGAAGCCACTATACAAATCTAACACTATTGAAAATGGAGGAAGTCTCATTATGATGTTGTAGCCATAAACAATTTCTAATTGGAGAAGCTTAATGGGGAGACTTCCTACTTTCCATGTTCTTTCCTACTCTCCCTCAAGTAGTGTTATCTTAATTTACTGGATTGACGGTATATTACATTGCATGTAACCCTTTCTTACGGGGGATACTTCCTACTCTTTATTCTTTAACTTATTAGATCTCTCATAGCGTTAATTTTAATTCGTTGGATTGATTGGATTGATGAGTATACCAACACGGATCCATCTTAAACCCAAATATTATACTAGATAAATATTTTTATTATTACATAAATCATAAAAAAATGGTTAAAAAAAGTTCCTCGAAAGAGTCCATGTGCCCAAATATCTAATCTCTTTGCATAACATTTAAGATTTTAAAAGAAAATTTTTAGTGCCAACAAAGTGGAGAGAGTAGAATTATCGAAATTGTGAAACTTGTGAAATTGGAAAAACGACCCTAACAAAGGAAATATTTATTCTTCCTATATCAAATTTAAATCCGTCTTATTTTTTATTTGATGTCAAAAACAATTACTCAAGTTCCTTGCTTGGTTCAATGGAATGAAACGAATGATAGTATAGATAAAATTAATATATATCTATATCTCCAATTTCCTCTTTACCTCATAATGGATAATGTGGATCACCTTAATCTCCTAAATGTTTTACAAGTTTGGAAATTATAAAGTTATATATATATTTACAAGATAAATGTCTTGAAAAGACAACACTAGATCGAGAGCTATTTTTAACCATTATTTAAAAATAACTTAAAAAAATATAAACATCTACTATTAATTATAATTATGCTATGCTTTTGAAATTTATTTTAAAATATTTTACAATTGAATTAATACTGGGAGATCTATATCTTTTATGAATGTGTTTGAGATAATAGGTTAAAAGATTCAAAGGTGAAATGAATAAGATTGGAATAATATTTTTATATTTAATTGGTTATTTAAAAATGAAAATATATAAATTATTGAGTGGCTTGTGGCTTAAGAAACCATGAACCACGATCCAGGGGCATCTAAGCCGTCAAAATTATCGGGGATCACACTCGTCCTGGATCGCACCAGCCTCAACTTGACTGGGTTTTTGAGTGTCGCCTCCCAACTATGTCACCCCTAAGGGGAATTGAACTCAGGTCACCCAATTTTGATTTCAAATGACCATATTAATTTCCCTAACGACATAGACCTCTCCCTTGTCAAAAGTTTGTTTTTACATATAGTTAGTTTGAGGAATTGTTTATGAAACTAAGAATATATGTTTCCTCCTTGGAGGTCACAAGTTCACCTATATAAACTAGAAGAAGGGTGCCTTGTCCCACCAAAAGATCTCAAAATCCAATTTAGTGTTTGACTAAGTTGCAACTTTGAAATTGAACTACTATTATTATTATAAACATATGAAATTGTCTTATTAAAAATGCATTGTGTGTACCACTTTGAAGTATATTAAATATGTAGAATTTTTATGTTTTTGAAACTTCCAAAATGAAATTAATTTGTAATTAAAATGAAATTTATCACTTATATTCATCATGATATTTAATTTTAAAAAGATTAACAATAATGTTGAAACATGATGCTGGTTTACTTTGTAAAAATTATTTCATAAAATATTAATATAGTATTAGGGCAAGTCATTATCCTCTTAAAGTAAAATGTTGCTCCCGTAGGTGCAATGTGTTTTTGCATGATTTTGCATAGGTTTTGATTAAAGTAAAATGTTGCTCCTGTAGGTGCAATGTGTTTTTGCATGATCTTGCACTGCTTTTGATTAATAATGAATAGGAATTAATTAGAAAAACCCACTAATGGACCGATGACACCATGAATAGACCATTTCCTCATTAGAATTGTCTAACTGCATCACATATGACAAATCTTGAAGGAAAAAAATTGGAGTGGCAACAACAGAGGATCAGTACATCTATCAATCGGCATGTATGACAGTTTTCCTCAGCATCGCGGAAGATCTCTCGGAGGTGTCTGGAGACTCAAAAGAGAGTCGGGTCCATTGTTCACCACAAACACCATGGCCAACCCCCATTTTATGTGCACGTCCAAGTGGCAGTGCATCAACCAAGCTCCTGCAACGGATAATGATCACCATTACTAATATGCACAAAGCATTGGCCAATTCATAAAAAGAAACTGTAACAGAGAACGAGAATTGGTGAAACAAATGCTCACCAGGATTGTCTGCGACGAATCTTATTGCAGCCCAGCCATTGACTGGAACGTTCAGAGTGTTGCGCATAGGAGGATCGAGCAGGTTGAACTTCTGAGGATCTGTTTGTGAATTATAATTCCCAAACCCTGCTCCCACGATGTAAAAGTCATAACCATGCAGATGGATAGGATGGCTTTCTCCCGCAAATATATTGGTTCCCTGAAGAATTACTTGCACCGTCGTGTTATAATTCAGGACCTTCACTCTTGTCCCTTTCACTGGGGACCAGAGCCCTCTGCTTATGTTCTGTGCAGTATAATCAAATTGCACGGAAGGGTTATCGGGAAAGTCCCTGGAGAATACTCCTTTCATGCCAAAATGCTGAGCTTGAAAGATTGAAGAAGTCGTTGGTAGGACAAATGATATGTTATTCATACTTGCTGCAAACCTTGATCCGTTGGGACCTCCACAAGACTGCCCTGGACATTTGATCAACCCTAAACCGATGGTGTAGAACAGATTCTCCTGGACACTCTGAGGAACGAAGACTGGGTGGTCGCGTGAGGCCAAGCTTCTGAGACCATTAGCGAAACTAGTCGCAGTCTTGGTATCGTTATAAAATGGAAGATTAGGCATGGTTGGAGCTGATGTGCTGGAGCTTCCCTCGTATTCTAAAATGGCAGTGGTGGTCGTGTTATCAAAAGGAATTCCTTGCCCACTGGAATATGCTCGAGCAGCCATATAATATCTACCTGTAGCTTGATTGGCAGTTACAAGTATGTCTGTAGTCTGGCCCGGGCCTAGCATCAGAAAATTCGTCTGAAGAGGCTTTGTATACAAAGCATCCACGGCCACAACGGTCATGGAATGGTTTGCCACCGAAAAAAATAGGTCAGTATTGAGTGCAGCATTGATGACGCGTAGAAGATTGGTTTCCCCAGCCTTCACTGAGACACGAAAGGTATCTGCATCCATCAATTGCCATTACGAGCCGATCATTTGGCAGAACTAAATTCTGAAATCGATGAAAATTTTGAGTCTGTGGGATGCATTGATGCAGCCAGAAATGTACCTGAACTTGAACATTTGTATAGGGCGCCTGGTTGTCCATTTATAGTAAATGCATCTGAAACGTTGGGGGCAGCTCCTGTTTGGGTTGCTTGGTTCACAACGTCGATAGGATTCCTATTCCACCATTCTCCTGTGAACGCAAACAGGATCAGATATTTCAATCGCATTAGAACATAAATTGAAATCGAGCAGAATTAGAACATAAAGTTGCAGCAAACCTAGAAGAATGGGAATCTGGCGATGGGGCCTGGTAAACTTAAAGGGATAAGTGGTTCCCAGCCTTGGCAAGATAATCAAGGCTCCATAGACAGTAGCTCGAAGCCATGAACTGTGCGCATGCCACCAGAGGGTCCCTTCTTGACCAGTGACGGTGAATCTATATGTGTAACTTCGCCCTGGGCGAATTGGGCATTGTGTTATAAATTCAGGTCCATCGGACCACCCTGTGCGGAATTGGCGCACTCCATGCCTGCAAATTTAACACTTTATATCTTCCAACACGCGAAACCTGGAATATCTGCCGCTCTGACAGACATTTACCAAGACTAAAATGCATTGATCTCAATATGATCTACTCAGTTAGAGACGTACCAGTGAATTGTAGCGTTATATTGCGCCTGGTTGTGCACCTTGACTTTAAGTTTGTCTCCGTTTCTAACATGGAGAGTTGGACCTGGGAACTCTCCGTTCACCGTGATGATATTATGTGCTCCACATAGCCTTTTCACAGGTTTAGACCGAAGCTGAATTTGCGACACAAAACATTCGTTTAATAAGTGACGAATTGACATACACTCATATCATATTGAATCAAAAATACATTTTGATTCAATAATAGAACAAAAATACATTTGAAATGGAGAATATTGAAAGTGAGAAGACGTACAACGAATATGTGAGTGTGTAGCTTCGCCGACGCCATAGCAGTCAGCATGGTCAGGCATAAAACCACCCGAACAAAGCTGGTTGCTAATGGCTGTGCAGACACTTGTTGATTAAAAGATTCCATTTAATATTGAATATGGCTGCACCCTTTCGATTTCGATTTCAAACTCCACAAAAGCAAAAAGGCACAGATTAATTGACAGACGAGGAAGGGACAAGATAGACATGGATCACAGAAGTAGCGAGATCAAGTATTTATATATGCAAATTACCAATTGCACTCAGTACAGTTTAGTGATTAGTCTATGTTCAAGTTGTTAAAGTCGTTAGAAAAAGGCAAAAGTTGGTGAAGTTAGGCACTGAGCTCCACAGCATTAAACGTACAACACATGTGCAACAAACAACAATGAAAGCTCTTAATCAACATATGTGAAACCAGCAACAGTGAAAGCTCAGTGCATAATTTATAATTGATTTCTTCTGTACAACATATGTAAAACAAAAACAAGTAACCATGAAAGCTCAGTGCCTATAAACTTATTTCTTCTGCACAACATATGCAAAACCAGCAACAATGAAAGCTCTTAATTTAGCTAAACGAGTTGACGAATAAGCCATGCTTTATTGGATTCTTCCCAAGCATTTGCTTTGAAAATGTATACATTGTATCTCAATTTTTTTTATGAAAATGTATACATTGTATCTCAAATTTTTTTTTATCATGTTTCACTATGGAATCGAAACATTTAGTTGCCAAAGAGTGAAAATGAATCCATTATATTTTTCAAACAAAATAAAATTTCACCCTTTGTTTACGTTTCTTTTACAATTGCTTCTTGGATGCCATCATTATTATTAAAGCTGCTGAAACTCGTAATTCTTGAAATTGCTTTCAAACTGTGTGTTTTAACAAACACGGATTATTAAAGATGCATATCGTCTATTAAAACGTTTATATTAGATATTAAAACACATCTTTTTCAACAAATTCCTGAAACTCATGATCATTAGAGTTGGTGAAACTCATTATTCTTAAAGTTGATTTCAAAATTAGTAAAGACAAACATATTCTTACTTTCAAATCGTTACGCCCCTGTATGCAGCTGTGATAATTCTCTAATTATTGTTACTTAACTCGAAAATGAAGTCTTGAGTGAAAGTGAAAGAATGTGACTGCAAAGAATAAGTGCATCTCTAAGTAAATATGAATATGGAAATTAGGAGATATTAAAAAAAATCACCACACTACAAAAAATATAAGCAAAATTTCTCAAATTTGAAAGATATAATATAATAATATGAAAATAGAGTTTGAAATGTATGTATAGGTGAGTGGCCTCAATGTACTTATATTTTATATTTTAAAGATTATATAGAATAATAATCATAAATTTGTTTGAAATGATTCATTCGGTTTGTGTGTCTATATTTTTATTATGTTTTGATATGCAAAATCATTCTATGAGATTTGAGTTATATTTATTTCCATCAAGCCCAAAATGATATTGTAATGAATTTAAGAATTTGAAGCTAATTTGTTATAATTTAACTTGAACTCTATGAGATTTGAGTTATATTTATTTCCATCAAACCCAAAATGGTATTGTAATGCATTTAAGAATTTGAAGCTAACTTGTTATAATTTAACTTGAACTCTTGCAATTTATTTTCCATGACATCATGTTTACTTTCTTGCTTTCCATTTGTTTACTCACCAACTCAATTGCTTCATACCATTTACAAGATTGTTGGAGGCATAACTAAGACATGATTGGGTTTCCTCTAAAGCCCTAAAATTTTCCAATTCAAGAAAATACTTGTAATATAACGAAATATCCACTCTAAGCCACAACACCATATGCTCAGTAGTGACTCCAAAGAACAACTCAAAATCAAATGTTATCCATAGACTTTCTTGAGGAGGACGCTTAACAGGAAATTCAAGGTCAAGGGCTCTTCCACCATGGTTATGACCCTGCACAACAATCCTGACCTCCACAACACCATCATACTATAATTCCATACCGTACATGGAATGGGGATGCAAAGGATTGATCCCACCTTCAAACTATGGCTCATTAACAATCATAATTAAAAGCCACTACTCCATGTAGCTCATGTATAGGGTTGAGGATGAAATCCTACACCGTGTGAATTTAAATCCATGACTCCATCATGTCCTATCATATCAAAACTATCAATGCAACTTGAAAGGGGTTTTCATACCTTGGATAAATGATGGATGCTTCATCATGCTATGGATAAGACTTAGGGTCACCTCCATCCCTTCAATTAGCTTGTTGCTAAAATTTCCATTGCATATGACTTTTGGTTATTGAAACATGGTATATGAAACTCAGTTAGAATGAGTCTAGAGTGTCTAGCATACTCATGATTTGAAGTTTCATTCTTTCGAGCACTACATTATCTAGTTCTTTATGATAATTTCTCAAAAGTGCTATGATCAAGGTCAAGTCTTCAAACATGAGTAGAGACTTGATGTTTCTATCAATTACAAGAGAGATACTGATGTAGAGGGCATGGATTTTCACCTAATTGTAGATCATTATTCCTAATCCCATGAAAAACTAACTTCTTCATTTCCTCTAGGGTGAGGATGATCCCTCATGACACTTGCCAACCCAATATTTAGTTAATCTGTAAAATTTTAAAATTGTAAATATATTTAATCATTTAGTCAACTTTTCCCTATTCATACTATGTGATATATATATATATATATATATATATATATAAGCTCGTTAGAAACCTTTTATTGTTGAACAAAGATGAATATAGTATAAAATGTGTCCTTTGGATAGCTTGCCACTAGGGAAACTAAGAGGATCAAGATCAGTTCAGAAGCAATTCTAATATCCAAAAAAATCAAAGTTGAACCAATAGGGAGAGACCCGCCGTAAAAGAATGGGAAAACATAGTCTCCTCCCCCTTCTAAATAGAGTACCATATCAATGTTTAACATACAAAAGGGAAAAGTTTGATTACAACCTAGAGCATGAATAGAGACTAACTATGGATTAGCATAAGGAAAACACATAGGAATGACTAGATCAAACCTTGTGACCCCATCCAATTATACAGAAATGTGGTTTGAAGCCTTCCCATTGAACCGGTTCTTCTCCACGTGAAGAAAGGTGTTTTTTGCATCTTTGAGGAGCTCTAACTTGTTGTGTAAGAATTCAATATCAATTCTCATAGCTCAAATTGCAAGGAAAATTCTAGCTCTTAAGTGGTCTCATTCCATTGAAGCTTTCCCATGGAGAGTCTTCATGACCCAATGCCATGATCAACTGCCTTCCCTCTTCTTGCTCACTAACTTGTTACACACAAAATACTACTCCACGTATTCAATTCCCTCACAAATGTGAAAAGGGATGTTGTTTAGGAAAGTATCCTCCCAAGACAAAGTATCCTCCGAGGGTTTCGACCCCCAATCCAAAAAGCAAATAGATCTCTCCAATTCAATTTTAGAAAATAATCTTCAATGAATGAGAGAATAGGTCGATTTTCCCTTTTATTTCCACTTTCACCTTTTCTGCCATTTTTACCATTTCCCCCTTTAATTAATTAAAGTGAATTTTTCTTCTCTCATTAAATAATATAAAATGACTTTATGAAGTACTCATGTAATATTTCTCCAAAGTCACTTTATAATACCCCTTTTTTATTTAATTACTCAATGTCACTTTTTATGTTCCTTTACAACCAACTGACATGAAATAATGAATTAATCCGCTCTGATCAGGGTAATACAAAACCCAAAAGTCATCTCCACTTGCCGAGAAAGAAAACCCCAAAATGGGGACATTACAATCCTCCCTTCCAAATATTGCTTGTCCTCAAGCAATGCCATCACAACCTTACTGCCAACCAGCTGAACCAAACTGAAACTGAGAATGATCCCAGGGACCCAATCCAACGTGGAAGATGTGAAGCTTCCTCTGCTCAAAGCACTGTCCTACATGGTACTAACACAAGAAGCCTCATGAGTACTACCGATAAGTAACGCAATCATATACTGCAAAAAATCAGTCAACCCCTCAGAGAATTTCCCTTCTAGAAAACCAATCCAAAGCACCATGGGTGTAAACTCTTGAAAGTGAAAAATGGTTCTCTCATCTTTATCAGTCGTTGAACTTCCAAATAGTGTAATTACGGGATTTTAGGCTAGTTCAAAAAGGAACCACCATGTTGATGCTACGCCACTTTGATCGTAAATGTCTTCCCATTGAGCCCAAACCACATTCTCCTTTCCTGCAACCCCAAACAGAAATACCAGTAAGGGATAAATCCACTACCATGAATCATATCATACCAAGGAATCTCAGCAAAGTCAAGGTCTGCAAATCCACTTCCGGACCCAATCCTATGTATCGGAAAAGAAAATATTCTCTGCACCATAGAATAAGTCTCAGCATCTCCTCTGATGGCAATCCAAAAATGAAATCGACTAATCACTGTCATAACTCTGCCAACCAATATCAAACTTTGAAACGATCTACAAATCATATGACTTCCCGAATCCCACATCCAAGTTATAAATCGACCATCCCCAATACTTACTAACTCCCACCATGCTACACTGATAACCATGGGAAACCAAATAAGCCATTTATTTTATTTTATTTTAGCATGCAACCATATGGTGGAGACATGGGACTAGGGGTCAAATCTATGCCTGCTAATCCACCTGTCTCCTACCAAAATGAACCAAAATATCTATTGTCCCTATCACTGACAATGTATGTAGGAAACCCATGGAGTCTAAACACCTCCTTGAAAAACAACCTGTGGTGCCTCATACTATGATGAAATTGTGAATAAATTCACAAACTTGGTCAACTGATCAACAAATACATAAATGCAATCCCTATCATGCACCCTCGATAGACCTGTGATGAAATCCACTGACACATTTTTCCACTTCTATTCTAGAATGAGTAAAGGATGCAATAATCATGTAGGGTGAGTATGCTCTGACTTGTTCTACTGACAATTGGTACACTCGCTCACACGTCATAACACGTCGTCTCTGAGGCCCTTCCACTAGAACCTCTCTCTGATCTACAGATAATTTATGAAGTATCTTAGATGTCCTGCCAAAGGTGCATTATGCATATCCCACATGATCTTCTCCCTAAGTGTGGACTTAGGGACTAAATATATGTGACCTCTTTAGTATATAATGTCATCCACTACTCTATACCTGCCATCCTAAATGTGGCCCTCTATTAACTCGCATGTGAACCTATACTTGTAATATTCCACTAGGAGGTGGGACTTCCAATCAGCTAAAATCTCTGTGAGCCAATCCCATATGAACTGGATCTTCTCCTCATGTACATGCGCACTCTTATCTCTCATCCTGATATGATGGCTCCATGAACACAAGTCAAAATAAGAAAGACATACTACACCATGAAGCTCATCCATCAACTCATCGATCCTAGGTAAACCAACCTCAATGGTATGCTCGAAACCTATGTCAATGGGTCTCCCTGGAAGAATCTCTCCAACCCCTTGGTCATGCATGCTCAACCATGACTGAAGGTCTACATGATAAGGATGGTTTCTATATGAAGGATTCTTATCATGTGCACTCGTTTCAATGGTGTCGTCTAAACCTGGATCCCCATTTGATGTGTCCACATATGTAATATGACCATTCCCCCAATCAACGAATATAAACACTTCCCTGTTGGCTGGTCCACAAGTTGTATGCTCAACTATCTCATCTATAACTATGAATTCAGCCTCCAATGAGGTCTGAAAAAGAGGTGACTCATGACCCCCATGATGTAAATTATGTATATAATAGAAAAATTCCGAGTCATACCTCCTTTCAAGCCCTTGCAAATCTAAATGCTCCTTGTGCTTGACCATCCCAAGAGTCTCTTCCCTCAAATCATGAGTACCACTAACATCCTCATGTGTTATAGATGCCATATATGACTGATTTTATGTCATGGATGATGGAAATAATGTACCAAACTCAACTCCCTGCAAAGCTCATCCACCTGAAATTTTAATTCTTGAAGGGCCATTTGAGTTATCTTCAAAGAATCCTTGGTAACCTAAAGCTCATGGGTAAGCTTCTCAACTTCCTCTTCTTTCCCTTTTAGCACATCAAAATAAATCTTGACATCAAGCATAAGAATATTATCTCTATCTGAAAGTAGGTGTAGGTAGTTAGATTTCATCACCACCAATGCTTCCTTGAGTGCCTAAAAATATACAAGGGAAAGTTCTCCTGCAAAATGATTATGTGTTACTTCCTTCCAACAACAATTTTCCATCAACTTATGAGTAACATCAAAATTTTTTATGGATTCAATAATCATGTCTTTGCTTATCTTCAACTGCCCCGTGTAGAGCATAACTTCCGATGCGTCGACTGATCAATCCATCCCAAATTGATTTGTTGTGGACAAATGGGATTCCCTACTGATGTGTCGTCAGGAGATTTGATCACATTAGTACCATTATCTTTCGACACTTCCCACTTTTTCAAATATCGGTTTTTATGGTTGGGGTGTCGATAGGGAACTTTCGCAATATCATTTTCGTTTACGAATGTCGCCTTTAAAGCATTGATCTGAGTTGGAAGTTGTATTTTCATCTCTTGAGGATTTAAGCTTTTGTTCTGTATCTTTTCCAACTTGTTTTCTAACTGCCTATTATCATTTTGAAACTTCTTAATCAATTCGACTTGCGATTTTCTGTCATCTTCAAATGTCTTAAGTTGTTCCTTAAGATATTCATTATGACTTCTGATACAACTATTTTCTTCCTGCTTGTCTAGAAGTTTCCCTTCAATGTTGTCCATAGATTGTTCTATCTTTAGGCTATTTTTCAACTTCTTAATTTTTGTGACTCGTATCTTGTTATGATTTCTTAGTCTAAAAATTTCTTCAGCATTGT
The DNA here is from genome assembly GCA_027924585.1 of Larix kaempferi. Classification (NCBI taxonomy): domain Eukaryota; kingdom Viridiplantae; phylum Streptophyta; class Pinopsida; order Pinales; family Pinaceae; genus Larix; species Larix kaempferi. The sequence continues at coordinate 33,073 of BSBM01001759.1, forward strand.
TAGATAATGCTTTATTACTCTTCGCGATCTCTGACTTATGTGTCTTTTTAGAGTCGTCATTTTGTTGTTGAGGAACTTTTATCTGTTGTCGACATTGGCCGACCTCTGATTCTTGACATTCTAATTTATGTCGTAACTGCATTAGTTCTTCATCTTTGTTGCTAACGATTTTGTTCAAGCATATTATTTCTGCTTCGTAATTATTTATTTCCTTCTTTATATCTTGATTTTTCAACCTCTGATTGAAATCACTCTCATCTTTTAATTCCTTGATTTGCGCACATAATTTTTCTATGTGATTTTTCTGGTTGGATATTGTTTGTTCATTGAACCGTTCTTGTATCTTATGTAGTTCAATCCTTACTTCTGATTGTGTATTAATGTCTCGTAATTCTTCATTGTCTTTTTGATAGCGCTTTAACTTGGATTCTAATTTCTCTCGCAAATCGGCTTCCATGGTTTATGTCTTCTTCGACAGTGGAATGATCTTCTTTGATTTCTTTGATGAGTCTTTCTTAAACTTGGTCGTCCTTGTCGTTAACGCGTCTCGACTTCTTGATAAGCCTTCCTTTACTTTGACTTCTTCAATGATAAATGATTGTCCTTGACTTGCTTTCTTCGGTGATAAGTGTTCTTCGACTTCTTTGACAATAAGGAGTCTTGCTTGGACTTTGTCTTTAATGTCTTCTTTGACTTGAATTTGCTTTGTTTCTTCAAACAATTCTTATTTCAATATATTAGGATGGTCGAGTAGTGGAATGCCTAACCAAGATTTAAAAATATAATAATATCACGCTAATTTTTTATTTTTGATGAAATTTAGGGTTTTAAACCCTACTAGTGGAAGTGATTGGAACATGGAAATGGAGGGAGATGGCCGATGGTGGCACGGGTTGTGGTGGAGTCGAGTGAAGGGCTAGTAGAATGTGCAGGCTTGCATGGAGGTGGAGGTGAGTGCAGAAAGGGAAAAGCGAGGAGCTATGGTAGGCGAGAGAATGCGTGGGAGGAATGGAAGGCGGAAGGGTGGAGCAGTGGACGCAGGCATGGACTGGGATGCACGGGATAGGCAGCGAGGGGCGAAGAGGCGTGACGAGGGGAGGGAGGGCTGGAAAGGGGGAGGGGCGTGGAACGAGGAGGCACAGATGAGATCCGAGAGGGCGCGAAGGGCGAGGCGAGGGGAAGGGCAAGGATGGAAGGGACGGGAAGAGTTGTGATGGTGGAGGGAGAGTGTGGGTGCGAGGCCAAGTGTGGGCAGGAGTGTGGGTGGAGATCTGGACGCGGGTGCGGGGAAGATGGGAAAATGCGTGGTGGATGGGGGCATCTGGGAGAGAGTAGGTTGCGCGGGAGAGGGACGAGTCTGTTACGAGCAAGAAGGGGCAGCAAGCTCTGAAAGTGGAGCGATGGAGGCGTGGAAATGGGAGGTAGTGAGATAGGAATATTTGAAGGGTGGCGTGGATGTAGCAGGTTGGAGGAGCGGACGTGTTGGTGTGGAGTGCAGAGTGTGAAGTTGGTGTGTAGCAGCACCAAATGGAAAACAGTGGGGAATAAGAATAGGTGGACGAGAGGCCAAGGGCCTATATTCTTGGTCAAAGACCAATGATGTAGAGAAACTCTACTTGGATGGTTAAAAACCAGAATCGGAAGCCCGAGGAAGGGGATCTGATAGCAAATGCCGCAAATAACTTTACCAGAAGATCTGGTATATACGATAAGCCATAAATATGGAGTAAAATAGATAATATATTAGATAATGAATTATTAATAATTTACAATGAGGCTCACTTTTATAGGCTTGAGCGTGTATAGTGAAGGGTTACACCCTTTCACTTAATAATTAATAACTTTAATTAACATACATATAATATTCATAGCAAACGCATCGGCTACGGAGAGTGGTGCCACGTCGCAGAGTACTTCAACTTCAAAAGGATTAATGAAGTAGGTGAGTTTTCATTGTCGGGTGATCCTTAGTTCCTATCCATCCTTCATCCAATCGATGTTATAAGGATGAGGATGTGGAGTGGTAACAAGACCTAATTTCTTCACGAGATATTCAGAAACAAAGTTCTTCTGGATACCATTATACACAATCAAATGATATGGATTGTTTTGAACCCATATCTGTGTATGGAATAAGCGCTCTCATTCGTGATCGTCAAAGATAGTCGAGGATGATGGAGTGTTCAATGTCGATGTCAAAATGGTCGTTGCTTCTGGGTCATATTCTACCAGACTTTTGTCAAACAAGTCGGATGTCGACGTTTTTTCCAAAAATGTCTTCTGAGTTTTGCATGCAGACATATCATGCCATGATGAATTGTGGTAATCACACCATTTCCCGGTAAGGGGTTGCTTGCTACGTTCCCTTTTGTCAAGTTCTCGGAATGCTTTTTGCCATGATCTTTCTTTGGTGGAGTTGGCTGAGAAGATCTTGACTTGTCGAAGTTAGCTTATGCCTTCTTGTCGAGTGGTCTTCTTGTCGGCTTGGTCGCGAAGCGTTCTTTTCCTTTATGTTTGGATTCAATATTATTGGCATGATGGAATGCATCTGAAAGCTTATTTACAGTTAGAAACTCCATCTCCTAGTGAATGTACAGGGAAAATCCGGTGATGTACTTATGAACAAGCAATTTGTCTTCTTCTTGAATGCCAAGTCTAGCCATTAGTCGGTAAAAATCATCGGTGTAACTCTGTATGGACTGGTCTTTCCATTTCCTTAGCTGTTGCCACTTCTTATACTGATGTTCAACATACTTGGGAGGGTAGAACTCCTTTCGGACATATTCGACAAATTTCTCCCATGTCTCTATGGGGTCTCCACTTTTATCCATCTTTATCGATAGGTTCTCCCACCAACAGTGCACAGATGTTGACATCCTTAAGGATGCAATGGTGATATTTTTAGTTTCTGAGAGTTCATTCACAGAGTAATAGAGTTCCAATTGTTCTACCCAATTGTTGACGGATTCCACGTCGATCTTTCCTTGTAGATTCAGGATTCCAAATTCATTTTTACCTTGAATGGACTGATTTTGTCGTAGTTAGATTTTTTCAGAAATCCTCCCGATGTCGAAGTAAATTTCATGGGAATCTCATTGAACTGGGAGAAAATTTGAGTTTGTTGTCCATCCAACACTTGGTCTATGAGTTTCTCTTTCTCGTCAATTGCATGTCTATTGTTTTTTTCTCCTACCATTTTCGAAGGTAGTGTCTGCTATGATTATTGAGTTTGCGAGCATGTTTGAACATGCATAAGTCAGGTAACTTCAATGGAAGTGTCTACGCACAACTTAATAATGAACAAAGATCTGAATAAAGCTCTGGATGAATGAAGCTCTGATTTGCTCTGATAACAATGATCCGTACACACCCAGGTGCACGACGAGGACAATAGTCTGATTAAATGAATCGGTATGGTTATGGCAGAAGCATAATAATAAGCACAACAAGAAATACACTATGCAAATAAACATACACGCACAGACAATATGCAGGAATGCTAACTAAGCTCTTGTTACTTCTTCTATGGTTGTATATTACAATAATTTACATGCTTAAATAGAGTGCTGAGAACGCTTGGGTTGTCTGCCTGTTACGTTCAGTTACAAGAGAAGTTAGAATGGTTTCAAAAGTGCAACCATTATGGTTGACTGGAAGACAGAGAGACAATCTGTCGTAGTCCGTCAGTCGCAAATGTCGACGATGCATGTCGAAGTCGATGCTTGTCAAAATCGTTGAACTTGTCGAAGTTGATGAACTGGTCGAAGTCACTGAGCTTGTCGAAGTTGTTGAACTTGTCGCAGTAGATGAACTTGTCGGAGTCGATGTTGGCATCTGACAATAATGCCAACTGTTGGGTGGATCACAAGGTTATCTAACAATGTTGTTAGATTCTTATGATATTATTGAGAAACTTGTAATAGTTCTTCCAAGATTTCTTGAATTGTCTTCATCTTTCCTAATCCCTGAGTGCAAGCCTTAATACCAAGTTACCACTGTTGTAAATAGAAAGGTATAAGTGTTGCTCACTTATTGGAAATAGTGTGAAAATATCTTCTCGCTAATTCCCCCCCTTAGGCTAGTAGGATGAACAACTCTGATACGACCACTGTAATATCCCCCTTATTGCAAACATATTTTTCTATGTGAACTGTTAATATATTTTGGTTGCATAATTTCATCAAACACTTTGGTGATGATGCTTTGAAACCACTGAAATTTCCCTTTCATATAATGAATAATTTTTTGTTTGGTTTTTAATGATTGTTTGGATAGATGTGTTTCAGACATGGTTTTATGTCATACAACAATAAAATACGCAAACCAACAAAATATATTTATTTTCATTTAATGACAAAAATCAACCCAACCTTGTAAAACATGATAATGATATCTATTCAGATGGGACAACACTACAAATGACAATTAAAAGTTTGATTTAGATTTGATCTCTGACCTGTATATCGACTTTCAATGAAACTCTTTAGTGTGACTCAATTCCTCTTAGATCCCTCTACTAACCTACTTGCAAAGATCAGGACTTGATGAGAAATGAAGGCACCCAACCGATAGTGAATAGATTCAATTTATAGTAGCAGTTCATAGCAGTGGTATATAACAACCACAACATCCTAGGTTCCATGTATTCATTAAGGTATGTGTATCCTCAAAAAATAAGTCGTTTCTCTCTTAGAATTCCTCGTGATTTACTCAATTCACCCTTGAATGCATCCACAATCCAAACAAATATCCTTTAACAGTAGATAACAACAATCACAAATGATAGTGGGATGCCAATGTTATGCATTCTCCACTATAAAACACAATTTGTGATCAATAGTGCATCCCCTCTCCAAAAAGGACTGTTGATCAACAAGTTGTCATCCAAGGAAATGATAAATAGGTAAGCAGCTCCCCTTCTAGTAGTTATGGCAACACGATGGGTGATGAAGAGATCATTTTTTATCCCTAATTTATCCCCAAAGAAAATTGACTCCTAGGGACCAATGCGCCCCTCCTCATAAAGCACTAAAACACTGAAATTTACAATGAATCCATCAAATTGTGTATCTTGGTCTTTATCAATGAATTCCAATGAGAAATCCGAGTGATCTCTCCATAAGATTGACTAGGGTGGAATTGTTGCACCACCAAAACGAATGCACATTGGTGGTTTCAACTCCCAATCCAAAAAGCAGATAGAGCTCTTTAATGAACAATTTTATAAAATAATCTTCAATGAATGGAATAATAGGTCAGTTTGCCATTTTATTTCCATTTGCACCTTTTTCTTCCATTTTTACCATTTCCCCCCTCTAATTAATTAAATTGACTTTTTCCGCTCTTATTAAATAATATAAAATGACTTTATAAAGTACTCATGTAATATTTCCCCAAATCACTTTATAATACCCCTTTTTTATTTAATTACTCAATGTCACTTTTTAATGTTTCTTTTTACCCATCTAACATTAAATAACTAATTAATCCCCTAGGATGACACTAACACAAACCCCAAAATCCATATCCACTTGCCAAGCAAGAAAACCCAAAAATGGGGACATTACATTGATGTACCTGAAATGGGTTTGCTGCATGGGTTGGCTACACTCCCCTAACTATTCTAGGCGAGCTATAGTGCTTTTGTTGAATGGTTTGGTTTTTTTTTAATATTCTTGTCAATGCATATCCTTTATTCATGTTATTTCAATAAATTCGTCCCATTTCCCCTTTATATATATGATATTTATTACTAAAGATATGTGTATCTTTCATGAAGCGGGTCTAAGTATAGTGGTACCAGTATTATTAATCTTTAATGGTACAATTACTAAGGTTGGATATTTAGCAAGTAGAAAATGTGAGTGTTTTTTTGTGTGTATGCGAGTGTAAACTTGGCATAGATTGATGCCCAAATAAAACACTATGTTGTATTTACAAAGACAATTTGGTGAGAATATGTGGAAATTTCAAACTGAGTTTTAGTCCTACCAATACGTTGCAAAACTGCTTTGTCAGTGAAACATTTATTTCTTCAATCCAAAGCTAAAGTTTCCATTCAACATGGTTTGGGATAAACGTTGCAGCAATTTTTTGGGTTCTAGGAGTCACTTCCTCATTTTATTTGGAATGCGAGTATTGAACACAATAACATATATTTTGATGTTGTTTAAATTACTTTGGGCACCAAGTTAGCCCAACACAATAGCAGGTTCCTTAAACAATTCTAGTTGTTTTACCAGGCATGCAATATAAAAAGAGCAATAGAACCAGCAGATCAAGAGATTGCAAATAGAAAATATTTTCTCATTTGTCTAAACCAACATGCATTTTCTCATATTGGAAGTGGGAGGCATAATGGAATTTTAAACAATACATAATATAATCCAAGTCCGTGAACAATATAAACAAAGTCCAAGGGTAATTACCTTACTTCAACAACATAATCACCAACAACAATGGATAAGTTTAGAGCAGCAATGGCCAACTTGTCGATGGTCAAACCTTCTCGCCAAATTAGTTGTTGAATCAAGTCTATGATTTCCACCCTCTTCTACTTTTCCTTCGTGTGCTTCTCATCATTAGGTTACTAATACTATGTACTTCGAATGAACATTTCCTAGATGAAGGTTATGTAAAATAATTAAGCACTTGTTTTTTTAGTTTATCTACCTCTTTTGCTCCAGCTCCCCTTCGATAAAGAATGGATTGTACGGATGAAAAAGAAGGCAGAAAAGAAAAAAAATCAATTGAAAAACAAAATAGTGCAACAGTGGAACGCAACATGATGACTGGTGAAGAACATAGTGAACCAAGACCAAAGGCGATGTAGCAGTAAAAGCAATGAATTCAGTGGAGCAGTGGAGATGGGAAGGCACCCGACAGAGAAAGAAGTGATATGTGAGGTGGTTTTTTAAATGTAGTGATTAAATAGCTATTCTATTACCAAGAAGTGCACTATTGGTTCTGCAATAAGACCCCAAATATTTCAACCAATTGCATGGTAGTGAAATATTTGAAAAGTTTGGATAGTGTTATCACATAAAATCATGATTTTGCAAAGTTTGGTTGAAATGAAAAAAATAACACAAACTAATGGGTTGTCAACCTAAATAATAGGAAATCTATGTTGAATCGAATACAAGATACACTACCCGCCAACATGTATAATAAGAAGAGACAAGGGAAATGAACTTCCTTGATATATATGAAGGATTTGTTTGTCTCACCGCCGTTTCTAGTTTTTATCCAATTAGAATGTATTGAGCGAGAGACATTTAAAAGTAGAGTGGACCAATAGTAACTTGAATTCAAAATGTAGTCATTTCGTTATGAGATCAAGAGGATGAATTGGAATAAATAAGTGATGTGGAGTGCCATTCCCAATCTATTGTATACTTCATATTTTCTTTTGTCTTTTTTTTATTGTATTTGGTGGCACACCTCAGGCACTTAACATATATTCCTTATCTTTGGCATCTTTTTCTACCTCAAAACCTTCTCCTCATCATTGGAATCTTCGTCTACCTCGGCAATCAATTCATATTCAACAACAACAACTACTATTACTACGATCTCCTCATAAAGGTCACCATGTCACTTACAACAAGGAAACCTTTTCCAGAAATATCCACCATTTCCTTTGCAAACACAAATTGCAAATACGAGATAGATTAACTTCTCAAATCAAAGGTGCTACTCAAACAACCTCCATCCATATAACATTTTTCTCTCAAGGTTATGATAAATTATATTGATGTTCGAATGAGTTCATATTGAGTTGTAGTCAGGGTTAATAACCATTCCTCTAGAATTCTATAGTGTCAAGTCTTCTGAAATCAGTGGCAAAAATGGGGTAGTAATGGAGTGAATGCTCAAGATATGTGCATACTCGAAGGTAAGAGATTTAGATTAAGATTTATTAAGAATACATTTGAATTGCAAACTCATCAAGAGAAGCCACTATACAAATCTAACACTATTGAAAATGGAGGAAGTCTCATTATGATGTTGTAGCCATAAACAATTTCTAATTGGAGAAGCTTAATGGGGAGACTTCCTACTTTCCATGTTCTTTCCTACTCTCCCTCAAGTAGTGTTATCTTAATTTACTGGATTGACGGTATATTACATTGCATGTAACCCTTTCTTACGGGGGATACTTCCTACTCTTTATTCTTTAACTTATTAGATCTCTCATAGCGTTAATTTTAATTCGTTGGATTGATTGGATTGATGAGTATACCAACACGGATCCATCTTAAACCCAAATATTATACTAGATAAATATTTTTATTATTACATAAATCATAAAAAAATGGTTAAAAAAAGTTCCTCGAAAGAGTCCATGTGCCCAAATATCTAATCTCTTTGCATAAGGTTTAAGATTTTAAAAGAAAAATTTTAGTGCCAACAAAGTGGAGAGAGTAGAATTATCGAAATTGTGAAATTGGAAAAACGACCCTAACAAAAGAAATATTTATTCTTCCTATATCAAATTTAAATCCGTCTTATTTTTTATTTGATGTCAAAAACAATTACTCAAGTTCCTTGCCTGGTTCAATGGAATGAAACGAATGATAGTATAGATAAAATCAATATATATCTATATCTCCAATTTCCTCTTTACCTCATAATGGATAATGTGGATCACCTTAATCTCCTAGATGTTTTACAAGTTTGGAAATTATAAAGTTATATATATATTTACAAGATAAATGTCTTGAAAAGACAACACTAGATCGAGAGCTATTTTTCAACATTATTTAAAAATAACTTAAAAAAATATAAACATCTACTATTAATTATAATTATGCTATGCTTTTGAAATTTATTTTAAAATATTTTACAATTGAATTAATAATGGGAGATCTATATCTTTTATGAATGTGTTTGAGATAATAGGTTAAAAGATTCAAAGGTGAAATGAATAAGATTGGGATAATATTTTTATATTTAATTGGTTATTTAAAAATGAAAATATATAAATTATTGAGTGGCTTGTGGCTTAAGAAACCATGAACCACGATCCAGGGGCATCTAAGCCGTCAAAATTATGGAGGATCACACTCGTCCTGGATCGCACCAGCCTCAACTTGACTGGGTTTTTGAGTGTCGCCTCCCAACTATGTCACCCCTAAGGGGAATTGAACTCAGGTCACCCAATTTTGATTTCTAATGACCATATTAATTTCCCTAACGACATAGACCTCTCCCTTGTCAAAAGTTTGTTTTTACATATAGTTAGTTTGAGGAATTGTTTATGCAACTAAGAATATATGTTTCCTCCTTGGAGGTCACAAGTTCACCTATATAAACTAGAAGAAGGGTGCCTTGTCCCACCAAAAGATCTCAAAATCCAATTTAGTGTTTGGCTAAGTTGCAACTTTGAAATTGAACTACTATTATTATTATAAACATATGAAATTGTCTTATTAAAAATGCATTGTGTGTACCACTTTGAAGTATATTAAATATGTAGAATTTGTATGTTTTTGAAACTTCCAAAATGAAATTAATTTGTAGTTAAAATGAAATTTATCACTTATATTCATCATGATATTTAATTTTTAAAAGATTAACAATAATGTTGAAACATGATGCTGGTTTACTTTGTAAAAATTATTTCATAAAATATTAATATAGTAATAGGGCAAGTCATTATCCTCTTAAAGTAAAATGTTGCTCCCGTAGGTGCAATGTGTTTTTGCATGATTTTGCATAGGTTTTGATTAAAGTAAAATGTTGCTCCTGTAGGTGCAATGTGTTTTTGCATGATCTTGCACAGCTTTTGATTAATAATGAATAGGAATTAATTAGAAAAACCCACTAATGGACCGATGACACCATGAATAGACCATTTCCTCATTAGAATTGTCTAACTGCATCACATATGACAAATCTTGAAGGAAAAAAATTGGAGTGGCAACAACAGAGGATCAGTACATCTATCAATCGGCATGTATGACAGTTTTCCTCAGCATCGCGGAAGATCTCTCGGAGGTGTCTGGAGACTCAAAAGAGAGTCGGGTCCATTGTTCACCACAAACACCATGGCCAACCCCCATTTTATGTGCACGTCCAAGTGGCAGTGCATCAACCAAGCTCCTGCAACGGATAATGATCACCATTACTAATATGCACAAAGCATTGGCCAATTCATAAAAAGAAACTGTAACAGAGAACGAGAATTGGTGAAACAAATGCTCACCAGGATTGTCTGCGACGAATCTTATTGCAGCCCAGCCATTGACTGGAACGTTCAGAGTGTTGCGCATAGGAGGATCGAGCAGGTTGAACTTCTGAGGATCTGTTTGTGAATTATAATTCCCAAACCCTGCTCCCACGATGTAAAAGTCATAACCATGCAGATGGATAGGATGGCTTTCTCCCGCAAATATATTGGTTCCCTGAAGAATTACTTGCACCGTCGTGTTATAATTCAGGACCTTCACTCTTGTCCCTTTCACTGGGGACCAGAGCCCTCTGCTTATGTTCTGTGCAGTATAATCAAATTGCACGGAAGGGTTATCGGGAAAGTCCCTGGAGAATACTCCTTTCATGCCAAAATGCTGAGCTTGAAGGATTGAAGAAGTCGTTGGTAGGACAAATGATATGTTATTCATACTTGCTGCAAACCTTGATCCGTTGGGACCTCCACAAGACTGCCCTGGACATTTGATCAACCCTAAACCGATGGTGTAGAACAGATTCTCCTGGACACTCTGAGGAACGAAGACTGGGTGGTCGCGTGAGGCCAAGCTTCTGAGACCATTAGCGAAACTAGTCGCAGTCTTGGTATCGTTATAAAATGGAAGATTAGGCATGGTTGGAGCTGATGTGCTGGAGCTTCCCTCGTATTCTAAAATGGCAGTGGTGGTCGTGTTATCAAAAGGAATTCCTTGCCCACTGGAATATGCTCGAGCAGCCATATAATATCTACCTGTAGCTTGACTGGCAGTTACAAGTATGTCTGTAGTCTGGCCCGGGCCTAGCATCAGAAAATTCGTCTGAAGAGGCTTTGTATACAAAGCATCCACGGCCACAACGGTCATGGAATGGTTTGCCACCGAAAAAAATAGGTCAGTATTGAGTGCAGAATTGATGACGCGTAGAAGATTGGTTTCCCCAGCCTTCACTGAGACACGAAAGGTATCTGCATCCATCAATTGCCATTACGAGCCGATCATTTGCCAGAACTAAATTCTGAAATCGATGAAAATTTTGAGTCTGTGGGATGCATTGATGCAGCCAGAAATGTACCTGAACTTGAACATTTGTATAGGGCGCCTGGTTGTCCATTTATAGTAAATGCATCTGAAACGTTGGGGGCAGCTCCTGTTTGGGTTGCTTGGTTCACAACGTCGATAGGATTCCTATTCCACCATTCTCCTGTGAACGCAAACAGGATCAGATATTTCAATCGCATTAGAACATAAATTGAAATCGAGCAGAATTAGAACATAAAGTTGCAGCAAACCTAGAAGAATGGGAATCTGGCGATGGGGCCTGGTAAACTTAAAGGGATAAGTGGTTCCCAGCCTTGGCAAGATAATCAAGGCTCCATAGACAGTAGCTCGAAGCCATGAACTGTGCGCATGCCACCAGAGGGTCCCTTCTTGACCAGTGACGGTGAATCTATATGTGTAACTTCGCCCTGGGCGAATTGGGCATTGTGTTATAAATTCAGGTCCATCGGACCACCCTGTGCGGAATTGGCGCACTCCATGCCTGCAAATTTAACACTTTATATCTTCCAACACGCGAAACCTGGAATATCTGCCGCTCTGACAGACATTTACCAAGACTAAAATGCATTGATCTCAATATGATCTACTCAGTTAGAGACGTACCAGTGAATTGTAGCGTTATATTGCGCCTGGTTGTGCACCTTGACTTTAAGTTTGTCTCCGTTTCTAACATGGAGAGTTGGACCTGGGAACTCTCCGTTCACCGTGATGATATTATGTGCTCCACATAGCCTTTTCACAGGTTTAGACCGAAGCTGAATTTGCGACACAAAACATTCGTTTAATAAGTGACGAATTGACATACACTCATATCATATTGAATCAAAAATACATTTTGATTCAATAATAGAACAAAAATACATTTGAAATGGAGAATATTGAAAGTGAGAAGACGTACAACGAATATGTGAGTGTGTAGCTTCGCCGACGCCATAGCAGTCAGCATGGTCAGGCATAAAACCACCCGAACAAAGCTGGTTGCTAATGGCTGTGCAGACACTTGTTGATTAAAAGATTCCATTTAATATTGAATATGGCTGCACCCTTTCGATTTCGATTTCAAACTCCACAAAAGCAAAAAGGCACAGATTTGACAGACGAGGAAGGGACAAGATAGACATGGATCACAGAAGTAGCGAGATCAAGTATTTATATATGCAAATTACCAATTGCACTCAGTACAGTTTAGTGATTAGTCTATGTTCAAGTTGTTAAAGTCGTTAGAAAAAGGCAAAAGTTGGTGAAGTTAGGCACTGAGCTCCACAGCATTAAACGTACAACACATGTGCAACAAACAACAATGAAAGCTCTTAATCAACATATGTGAAACCAGCAACAGTGAAAGCTCAGTGCATAATTTATAATTGATTTCTTCTGTACAACATATGTAAAACAAAAACAAGTAACCATGAAAGCTCAGTGCCTATAAACTTATTTCTTCTGCACAACATATGTAAAACCAGCAACAATGAAAGCTCTTAATTTAGCTAAACGAGTTGACGAATAAGCCATGCTTTATTGGATTCTTCCCAAGCATTTGCTTTGAAAATGTATACATTGTATCTCAATTTTTTTTATGAAAATGTATACATTGTATCTCAAATTTTTTTTTATCATGTTTCACTATGGAATCGAAACATTTAGTTGCCAAAGAGTGAAAATGAATCCATTATATTTTTCAAACAAAATAAAATTTCACCCTTTGTTTACGTTTCTTTTACAATTGCTTCTTGGATGCCATCATTATTATTAAAGCTGCTGAAACTCGTAATTCTTGAAATTGCTTTCAAACTGTGTGTTTTAACAAACACGGATTATTAAAGATGCATATCGTCTATTAAAACGTTTATATTAGATATTAAAACACATCTTTTTCAACAAATTCCTGAAACTCATGATCATTAGAGTTGGTGAAACTCATTATTCTTAAAGTTGATTTCAAAATTAGTAAAGACAAACATATTCTTACTTTCAAATCGTTACGCCCCTGTATGCAGCTGTGATAATTCTCTAATTATTGTTACTTAACTCGAAAATGAAGTCTTGAGTGAAAGTGAAAGAATGTGACTGCAAAGAATAAGTGCATCTCTAAGTAAATATGAATATGGAAATTAGGAGATATTAAAAAAAATCACCACACTACAAATAATTTAAACAAAATTTCTCAAATTTGAAAGATATAATATAATAATATGAAAATAGAGTTTGAAATGTATGTATAGGTGAGTGGCCTCAATGTACTTATATTTTATATTTTAAAGATTATATAGAATAATAATCATAAATTTGTTTGAAATGATTCATTCGGTTTGTGTGTCTATATTTTTATTATGTTTTGATATGCAAAATCATTCTATGAGATTTGAGTTATATTTATTTCCATCAAGCCCAAAATGATATTGTAATGAATTTAAGAATTTGAAGCTAATTTGTTATAATTTAACTTGAACTCTATGAGATTTGAGTTATATTTATTTCCATCAAACCCAAAATGGTATTGTAATGCATTTAAGAATTTGAAGCTAACTTGTTATAATTTAACTTGAACTCTTGCAATTTATTTCCATGACATCATGTTTACTTTCTTGCTTTCCATTTGTTTACTCACCAACTCAATTGCTTCATACCATTTACAAGATTGTTGGAGGCATAACTAAGACATGATTGGGTTTCCTCTAAAGCCCTAAAATTTTCCAATTCAAGAAAATACTTGTAATATAACGAAATATCCACTCTAAGCCACAACACCATATGCTCAGTAGTGACTCCAAAGAACAACTCAAAATCAAATGTTATCCATAGACTTTCTTGAGGAGGACGCTTAACAGGAAATTCAAGGTCAAGGGCTCTTCCACAATGGTTATGACCCTGCACAACAATCCTGACCTCCACAACACCATCATACTATAATTCCATACCGTACATGGAATGGGGACGCAAAGGATTGATCCCACCTTCAAACTATGGCTCATTAACAATCATAATTAAAAGCCACTACTCCATGTAGCTCATGTATAGGGTTGAGGATGAAATCCTACACCGTGTGAATTTAAATCCATGACTCCATCATGTCCTATCATATCAAAACTATCAATGCAACTTGAAGGGGGTTTTCATACCTTGGATAAATGATGGATGCTTCATCATGCTATGGATAAGACTTAGGGTCACCTCCATCCCTTCAATTAGCTTGTTGCTAAAATTTCCATTGCATATGTCTTTTGGTTATTGAAACATGGTATATGAAACTCAGTTAGAATGAGTCTAGAGTGTCTAGCATACTCATGATTTGAAGTTTCATTCTTTCGAGCACTACATTATCTAGTTCTTTATGATAATTTCTCAAAAGTGCTATGATCAAGGTCAAGTCTTCAAACATGAGTAGAGACTTGATGTTTCTATCAATTACAAGAGAGATACTGATGTAGAGGGCATGGATTTTCACCTAATTGTAGATCATTATTCCTAATCCCATGAAAAACTAACTTCTTCATTTCCTCTAGGGTGAGGATGATCCCTCATGACACTTGCCAACCCAATATTTAGTTAATCTGTAAAATTTTAAAATTGTAAATATATTTAATCATTTAGTCAACTTTTCCCTATTCATACTGTGTGATATATATATATATATATATATAAGCTCGTTAGAAACCTTTTATTGTTGAACAAAGATGAATATAGTATAAAATGTGTCCTTTGGATAGCTTGCCACTAGGGAAACTAAGAGGATCAAGATCAGTTCAGAAGCAATTCTAATATCCAAAAAAATCAAAGTTGAACCAATAGGGAGAGACCCGCCGTAAAAGAATGGGAAAACATAGTCTCCTCCCCCTTCTAAATAGAGTACCATATCAATGTTTAACATACAAAAGGGAAAAGTTTGATTACAACCTAGAGCATGAATAGAGACTAACTATGGATTAGCATAAGGAAAACACATAGGAATGACTAGATCAAACCTTGTGACCCCATCCAATTATACAGAAATGTGGTTTGAAGCCTTCCCATTGAACCGGTTCTTCTCCACGTGAAGAAAGGTGTTTTTTGCATCTTTGAGGAGCTCTAACTTGTTGTGTAAGAATTCAATATCAATTCTCATAGCTCAAATTGCAAGGAAAATTCTAGCTCTTAAGTGGTCTCATTCCATTGAAGCTTTCCCATGGAGAGTCTTCATGACCCAATGCCATGATCAACTGCCTTCCCTCTTCTTGCTCACTAACTTGTTACACACAAAATACTACTCCACGTATTCAATTCCCTCACAAATGTGAAAAGGGATGTTGTTTAGGAAAGTATCCTCCCAAGACAAAGTATCCTCCGATGGTTTCGACCCCCAATCCAAAAAGCAAATAGATCTCTCCAATTCAATTTTAGAAAATAATCTTCAATGAATGAGAGAATAGGTCGATTTTCCCTTTTATTTCCACTTTCACCTTTTCTGCCATTTTTACCATTTCCCCCTTTAATTAATTAAAGTGAATTTTTCTTCTCTCATTAAATAATATAAAATGACTTTATGAAGTACTCATGTAATATTTCTCCAAAGTCACTTTATAATACCCCTTTTTTATTTAATTACTCAATGTCACTTTTTATGTTCCTTTACAACCAACTGACATGAAATAATGAATTAATCCGCTCTGATCAGGGTAATACAACCCAAAAGTCATCTCCACTTGCCGAGAAAGAAAACCCCAAAATGGGGACATTACAATCCTCCCTTCCAAATATTGCTTGTCCTCAAGCAATGCCATCACAACCTTACTGCCAACCAGCTGAACCAAACTGAAACTGAGAATGATCCCAGGGACCCAATCCAACGTGGAAGATGTGAAGCATCCTCTGCTCAAAGCATTGTCCTACATGGTACTAACACAAGAAGCCTCATGAGTACTACCGATAAGTAACGCAATCATATACTGCAAAAAATCAGTCAACCCCTCAGAGAAAGAATTTCCCTTCTAGAAAACCAATCCAAAGCACCATGGGTGTAAACTCTTGAAAGTGAAAAATGGTTCTCTCATCTTTATCAGTCGTTGAACTTCCAAATAGTGTAATTACAGGATTTTAGGCTAGTTCAAAAAGGAACCACCATGTTGATGCTACGCCACTTTGATCGTAAATGTCTTCCCATTGAGCCCAAACCACATTCTCCTTTCCTGCAACCCCAAACAGAAATACCAGTAAGGGATAAATCCACTACCATGAATCATATCATACCAAGGAATCTCAGCAAAGTCAAGGTCTGCAAATCCACTTCCGGACCCAATCCTATGTATCGGAAAAGAAAATATTCTCTGCACCATAGAATAAGTCTCAGCATCTCCTCTGATGGCAATCCAAAAATGAAATCGACTAATCACTGTCATAACTCTGCCAACCAATATCAAACTTTGAAACGATCTACAAATCATATGACTTCCCGAATCCCACATCCAAGTTATAAATCGACCATCCCCAATACTTACTAACTCCCACCATGCTACACTGATAACCATGGGAAACCAAATAAGCCATTTATTTTATTTTATTTTAGCATGCAACCATATGGTGGAGACATGGGACTACGGGTCAAATCTATGCCTGCTAATCCACCTGTCTCCTACCAAAATGAACCAAAATATCTATTGTCCCTATCACTGACAATGTATGTAGGAAACCCATGGAGTCTAAACACCTCCTTGAAAAACAACCTGTGGTGCCTCATACTATGATGAAATTGTGAATAAATTCACAAACTTGGTCAACTGATCAACAAATACATAAATGCAATCCCTATCATGCACCCTCGATAGACCTGTGATGAAATCCACTGACACATTTTTCCACTTCTATTCTAGAATGAGTAAAGGATGCAATAATCATGTAGGGTGAGTATGCTCTGACTTGTTCTACTGACAATTGGTACACTCGCTCACACGTCATAACACGTCGTCTCTGAGGCCCTTCCACTAGAACCTCTCTCTGATCTACAGATAATTTATGAAGTATCTTAGATGTCCTGCCAAAGGTGCATTATGCATATCCCACATGATCTTCTCCCTAAGTGTGGACTTAGGGACTAAATATATGTGACCTCTTTATTATATAATGTCATCCACTACTCTATACCTGCCATCCTAAATGTGGCCCTCTATTAACTCGCATGTGAACCTATTCTTGTAATATTCCACTAGGAGGTGGGACTTCCAATCAGCTAAAATCTCTGTGAGCCAATCCCATATGAACTGGTTCTTCTCCTCATGTACATGCGCACTCTTATCTCTCATCCTGATATGATGGCTCCATGAACATAAGTCAAAATAAGAAAGACATACTACACCATGAAGCTCATCCATCAACTCATCGATCCTAGGTAAACCAACCTCAATGGTATGCTCGAAACCTATGTCAATGGGTCTCCCTGGAAGAATCTCTCCAAACCCTTGGTCATGCATGCTCAACCATGACTGAAGGTCTACATGATAAGGATGGTTTCTATATGAAGGATTCTTATCATGTGCACTCGTTTCAATGGTGTCGTCTAAACCTAGATCCCCATTTGATGTGTCCACATATGTAATATGACCATTCCCCCAATCAACGAATATAAACACTTCCCTGTTGGCTAGTCCACAAGTTGTATGCTCAACTATCTCATCTATAACTATGAATTCAGCCTCCAATGAGGTCTGAAAAAGAGGTGACTCATGACCCCCATGATGTAAATTATGTATATAATAGAAAAATTCCGAGTCATACCTCCTTTCAAGCCCTTGCAAATCTAAATGCTCCTTGTGCTTGACCATCCCAAGAGTCTCTTCCCTCAAATCATGAGTACCACTAACATCCTCATGTGTTATAGATGCCATATATGACTGATTTTATGTCATGGATGATGGAAATAATGTACCAAACTCAACTCCCTGCAAAGCTCATCCACCTGAAATTTTAATTCTTGAAGGGCCATTTGAGTTATCTTCAAAGAATCCTTGGTAACCTAAAGCTCATGGGTAAGCTTCTCAACTTCCTCTTCTTTCCCTTTTAGCACATCAAAATAAATCTTGACATCAAGCATAAGAATATTATCTCTATCTGAAAGTAGGTGTAGGTAGTTAGATTTCATCACCACCAATGCTTCCTTGAGTGCCTAAAAATATACAAGGGAAAGTTCTCCTGCAAAATGATTATGTGTTACTTCCTTCCAACAACAATTTTCCATCAACTTATGAGTAACATCAAAATTTTTTATGGATTCAATAATCATGTCTTTGCTTATCTTCAACTACCCCGTGTAGAGCATAACTTCCGATGCGTCGACTGATCAATCCATCCCAAATTGATTTGTTGTGGACTGATGGGATTCCCTACTGATGTGTCGTCAGGAGATTTGATCACATTAGTACCATTATCTTTCGACACTTCCCACTTTTTCAAATATCGGTTTTTATGGTTGGGGTGTCGATAGGGAACTTTCGCAATATCATTTTCGTTTACGAATGTCGCCTTTAAAGCATTGATCTGAGTTGGAAGTTGTATTTTCATCTCTTGAGGATTTAAGCTTTTGTTCTGTATCTTTTCCAACTTGTTTTCTAACTGCCTATTATCATTTTGAAACTTCTTAATCAATTCGACTTGCGATTTTCTGTCATCTTCAAATGTCTTAAGTTGTTCCTTAAGATATTCATTATGACTTCTGATACAACTATTTTCTTCCTGCTTGTCTAGAAGTTTCCCTTCAATGTTTTCCATAGATTGTTCTATCTTTAGGCTATTTTTCAACTTCTTAATTTTTGTGACTCGTATCTTGTTATGATTTCTTAGTCTAAAAATTTCTTCAGCATTGTTAGATAATGCTTTATTACTCTTCGCGATCTCTGACTTATGTGTCTTTTTAGAGTCGTCATTTTGTTGTTGAGGAACTTTTATCTGTTGTCGACATTGGCCGACCTCTGATTCTTGACTTTCTAATTTATGTCGTAACTGCATTAGTTCTTCATCTTTGTTGCTAACGATTTTGTTCAAGCATATTATTTCTGCTTCGTAATTATTTATTTCCTTCTTTATATCTTGATTTTTCAACCTCTGATTGAAATCACTCTCATCTTTTAATTCCTTGATTTGCGCACATAATTTTTCTATGTGATTTTTCTGGTTGGATATTGTTTGTTCATTGAACCGTTCTTGTATCTTATGTAGTTCAATCCTTACTTCTGATTGTGTATTAATGTCTCGTAATTCTTCATTGTCTTTTTGATAGCGCTTTAACTTGGATTCTAATTTCTCTCGCAAATCGGCTTCCATGGTTTATGTCTTCTTCGACAGTGGAATGATCTTCTTTGATTTCTTTGATGAGTCTTTCTTAAACTTGGTCGTCCTTGTCGTTAACGCGTCTCGACTTCTTGATAAGCCTTCCTTTACTTTGACTTCTTCAATGATAAATGATTGTCCTTGACTTGCTTTCTTCGGTGATAAGTGTTCTTCGACTTCTTTGACAATAAGGAGTCTTGCTTGGACTTTGTCTTTAATGTCTTCTTTGACTTGAATTTGCTTTGTTTCTTCAAACAATTCTTATTTCAATATATTAGGATGGTCGAGTAGTGGAATGCCTAACCAAGATTTAAAAATATAATAATATCACGCTAATTTTTTATTTTTGATGAAATTTAGGGTTTTAAACCCTACTAGTGGAAGTGATTGGAACATGGAAATGGAGGGAGATGGCCGATGGTGGCACGGGTTGTGGTGGAGTCGAGTGAAGGGCTGGTAGAATGTGCAGGCTTGCATGGAGGTGGAGGTGAGTGCAGAAAGGGAAAAGCGAGGAGCTATGGTAGGCGAGAGAATGCGTGGGAGGAATGGAAGGCGGAAGGGTGGAGCAGTGGACGCAGGCATGGACTGGGATGCACGGGATAGGCAGCGAGGGGCGAAGAGGCGTGACGAGGGGAGGGAGGGCTGGAAAGGGGGAGGGGCGTGGAACGAGGAGGCACAGATGAGATCCGAGAGGGCGCGAAGGGCGAGGCGAGGGGAAGGGCAAGGATGGAAGGGACGGGAAGAGTTGTGATGGTGGAGGGAGAGTGTGGGTGCGAGGCCAAGTGTGGGAAGGAGTGTGGGTGGAGATCTGGACGCGGGTGCGGGGAAGATGGGAAAATGCGTGGTGGATGGGGGCATCTGGGAGAGAGTAGGTTGCGCGGGAGAGGGACGAGTCTGTTACGAGCAAGAAGGGGCAGCAAGCTCTGAAAGTGGAGCGATGGAGGCGTGGAAATGGGAGGTAGTGAGATAGGAATATTTGAAGGGTGGCGTGGATGTAGCAGGTTGGAGGAGCGGACGTGTTGGTGTGGAGTGCAGAGTGTGAAGTTGGTGTGTAGCAGCACCAAATGGAAAACAGTGGGGAACAAGAATAGGTGGACGAGAGGCCAAGGGCCTATATTCTTGGTCAAAGACCAATGATGTAGAGAAACTCTACTTGGATGGTTAAAAACCAGAATCGGAAGCCCGAGGAAGGGGATCTGATAGCAAATGCCGCAAATAACTTTACCAGAAGATCTGGTATATACGATAAGCCATAAATATGGAGTAAAATAGATAATATATTAGATAATGAATTATTAATAATTTACAATGAGGCTCGCTTTTATAGGCTTGAGCGTGTATAGTGAAGGGTTACACCCTTTCACTTAATAATTAATAACTTTAATTAACATACATATAATATTCATAGCAAACGCATCGGCTACGGAGAGTGGTGCCACGTCGCAGAGTACTTCAACTTCAAAAGGATTAATGAAGTAGGTGAGTTTTCATTGTCGGGTGATCCTTAGTTCCTATCCATCCTTCATCCAATCGATGTTATAAGGATGAGGATGTGGAGTGGTAACAAGACCTAATTTCTTCACGAGATATTCAGAAACAAAGTTCTTCTGGATACCATTATACACAATCAAATGATATGGATTGTTTTGAACCCATATCTGTGTATGGAATAAGCGCTCTCATTCGTGATCGTCAAAGATAGTCGAGGATGATGGAGTGTTCAATGTCGATGTCAAAATGGTCGTTGCTTCTGGGTCATATTCTACCAGACTTTTGTCAAACAAGTCGGATGTCGACGTTTTTTCCAAAAATGTCTTCTGAGTTTTGCATGCAGACATATCATGCCATGATGAATTGTGGTAATCACACCATTTCCCGGTAAGGGGTTGCTTGCTACGTTCCCTTTTGTCAAGTTCTCGGAATGCTTTTTGCCATGATCTTTCTTTGGTGGAGTTGGCTGAGAAGATCTTGACTTGTCGAAGTTAGCTTATGCCTTCTTGTCGAGTGGTCTTCCTGTCGGCTTGGTCGCGAAGCGTTCTTTTCCTTTATGTTTGGATTCAATATTATTGGCATGATGGAATGCATCTGAAAGCTTATTTACAGTTAGAAACTCCATCTCCTAGTGAATGTACAGGGAAAATCCGGTGATGTACTTATGAACAAGCAATTTGTCTTCTTCTTGAATGCCAAGTCTAGCCATTAGTCGGTAAAAATCATCGGTGTAACTCTGTATGGACTGGTCTTTCCATTTCCTTAGCTGTTGCCACTTCTTATACTGATGTTCAACATACTTGGGAGGGTAGAACTCCTTTCGGACATATTCGACAAATTTCTCCCATGTCTCTATGGGGTCTCCACTTTTATCCATCTTTATCGATAGGTTCTCCCACCAACAGTGCACAGATGTTGACATCCTTAAGGATGCAATGGTGATATTTTTAGTTTCTGAGAGTTCATTCATAGAGTAATAGAGTTCCAATTGTTGTACCCAATTGTCGACGGATTCCACGTCGATCTTTCCTTGTAGATTCAGGATTCCAAATTCATTTTTACCTTGAATGGACTGATTTTGTCGTAGTTAGATTTTTTCAGAAATCCTCCTGATGTCGAAGTAAATTGCATGGGAATCTCATTGAACTGGGAGAAAATTTGAGTTTGTTGTCCATCCAACACTTGGTCTATGAGTTTCTCTTTCTCGTCAATTGCATGTCTATTGTTTTTTTCTCCTACCATTTTCGAAGGTAGTGTCTGCTACGATTGTTGAGTTTGCGAGCATGTTTGAACATGCATAAGTCAGGTAACTTCAATGGAAGTGTCTACGCACAACTTAATAATGAACAAAGATCTGAATAAAGCTCTGGATGAATGAAGCTCTGATTTGCTCTGATAACAATGATCCGTACACACCCAGGTGCACGACGAGGACAATAGTCTGATTAAATGAATCGGTATGGTTATGGCAGAAGCATAATAATAAGCACAACAAGAAATACACTATGCAAATAAACATACACGCACAGACAATATGCAGGAATGCTAACTAAGCTCTTGTTACTTCTTCTATGGTTGTATATTACAATAATTTACATGCTTAAATAGAGTGCTGAGAACGCTTGGGTTGTCTGCCTGTTACGTTCAGTTACAAGAGAAGTTAGAATGGTTTCAAAAGTGCAACCATTATGGTTGACTGGAAGACAGAGAGACAATCTGTCGTAGTCCGTCAGTCGCAAATGTCGACGATGCATGTCGAAGTCGATGCTTGTCAAAATCGTTGAACTTGTCGAAGTTGATGAACTGGTCGAAGTCACTGAGCTTGTCGAAGTTGTTGAACTTGTCGCAGTAGATGAACTTGTCGGAGTCGATGTTGGCATCTAACAATAATGCCAACTGTTGGGTGGATCACAAGGTTATCTAACAATGTTGTTAGATTCTTATGATATTATTGAGAAACTTGTAATAGTTCTTCCAAGATTTCTTGAATTGTCTTCATCTTTCCTAATCCCTGAGTGCAAGCCTTAATACCAAGTTACCACTGTTGTAAATAGAAAGGTATAAGTGTTGCTCACTTATTGGAAATAGTGTGAAAATATCTTCTCGCTAATTCCCCCCCTTAGGCTAGTAGGATGAACAACTCTGATACGACCACTGTAATATCCCCCTTATTGCAAACATATTTTTCTATGTGAACTGTTAATATATTTTGGTTGGATAATTTCATCAAACACTTTGGTGATGATGCTTTGAAACCACTGAAATTTCCCTTTCATATAATGAATAATTTTTTGTTTGGTTTTTAATGATTGTTTGGATAGATGTGTTTCAGACATGGTTTTATGTCATACAACAATAAAATACGCAAACCAACAAAATATATTTATTTTCATTTAATGACAAAAATCAACCCAACCTTGTAAAACATGATAATGATATCTATTCAGATGGGACAACACTACAAATGACAATTAAAAGTTTGATTTAGATTTGATCTCTGACCTGTATATCGACTTTCAATGAAACTCTTTAGTGTGACTCAATTCCTCTTAGATCCCTCTACTAACCTACTTGCAAAGATCAGGACTTGATGAGAAATGAAGGCACCCAACCGATAGTGAATAGATTCAATTTATAGTAGCAGTTCATAGCAGTGGTATATAACAACCACAACATCCTAGGTTCCATGTATTCATTAAGGTATGTGTATCCTCAAAAAATAAGTCGTTTCTCTCTTAGAATTCCTCGTGATTTACTCAATTCACCCTTGAATGCATCCACAATCCAAACAAATACCCTTTAACAGTAGATAACAACAATCACAAATGATAGTGGGATGCCAATGTTATGCATTCTCCACTATAAAACACAATTTGTGATCAATAGTGCATCCCCTCTCCAAAAAGGACTGTTGATCAACAAGTTGTCATCCAAGGAAATGATAAATAGGTAAGCAGCTACCCTTCTAGTAGTTATGGCAACACGATGGGTGATGAAGAGATCATTTTTTATCCCTAATTTATCCCCAAAGAAAATTGACTCCTAGGGACCAATGCGCCCCTCCTCATAAAGCACTAAAACACTGAAATTTACAATGAATCCATCAAATTGTGTATCTTGGTCTTTATCAATGAATTCCAATGAGAAATCCGAGTGATCTCTCCATAAGATTGACTAGGGTGGAATTGTTGCACCACCAAAACGAATGCACATTGGTGGTTTCAACTCCCAATCCAAAAAGCAGATAGAGCTCTTTAATGAACAATTTTATAAAATAATCTTCAATGAATGGAATAATAGGTCAGTTTGCCATTTTATTTCCATTTGCACCTTTTTCTTCCATTTTTACCATTTCCCCCCTCTAATTAATTAAATTGACTTTTTCCGCTCTTATTAAATAATATAAAATGACTTTATAAAGTACTCATGTAATATTTCCCCAAATCACTTTATAATACCCCTTTTTTATTTAATTACTCAATGTCACTTTTTAATGTTTCTTTTTACCCATCTAACATTAAATAACTAATTAATCCCCTAGGATGACACTAACACAAACCCCAAAATCCATATCCACTTGCCAAGCAAGAAAACCCAAAAATGGGGACATTACATTGATGTACCTGAAATGGGTTTGCTCCATGGGTTGGCTACACTCCCCTAACTATTCTAGGCGAGCTATAGTGCTTTTGTTGAATGGTTTGGTTTTTTTTTAATATTCTTGTCAATGCATATCCTTTATTCATGTTATTTCAATAAATTCGTCCCATTTCCCCTTTATATATATGATATTTATTACTAAAGATATGTGTATCTTTCATGAAGCGGGTCTAAGTATAGTGGTACCAGTATTATTAATCTTTAATGGTACAATTACTAAGGTTGGATATTTAGCAAGTAGAAAATGTGAGTGTTTTTTTGTGTGTATGCGAGTGTAAACTTGGCATAGTTTGATGCCCAAATAAAACACTATGTTGTATTTACAAAGACAATTTGGTGAGAATATGTGGAAATTTCAAACTGAGTTTTAGTCCTACCAATACGTTGCAAAACTGCTTTGTCAGTGAAACATTTATTTCTTCAATCCAAAGCTAAAGTTTCCATTCAACATGGTTTGGGATAAACGTTGCAGCAATTTTTTGGGTTCTAGGAGTCACTTCCTCATTTTATTTGGAATGCGAGTATTGAACACAATAACATATATTTTGATGTTGTTTAAATTACTTTGGGCACCAAGTTAGCCCAACACAATAGCAGGTTCCTTAAACAATTCTAGTTGTTTTACCAGGCATGCAATATAAAAAGAGCAATAGAACCAGCAGATCAAGAGATTGCAAATAGAAAATATTTTCTCATTTGTCTAAACCAACATGCATTTTCTCATATTGGAAGTGGGAGGCATAATGCAATTTTAAACAATACATAATATAATCCAAGTCTGTGAACAATATAAACAAAGTCCAAGGGTAATTACCTTACTTCAACAACATAATCACCAACAACAATGGATAAGTTTAGAGCAGCAATGGCCAACTTGTCGATGGTCAAACCTTCTCGCCAAATTAGTTGTTGAATCAAGTCTATGATTTCCACCCTCTTTTACTTTTCCTTCGTGTGCTTCTCATCATTAGGTTACTAATACTATGTACTTCGAATGAACATTTCCTAGATGAAGGTTATGTAAAATAATTAAGCACTTGTTTTTTTAGTTTATCTACCTCTTTTGCTCCAGCTCCCCTTCGATAAAGAATGGATTGTACGGATGAAAAAGAAGGCAGAAAAGAAAAAAAATCAATTGAAAAACAAAATAGTGCAACAGTGGAACGCAACATGATGACTGGTGAAGAACATAGTGAACCAAGACCAAAGGCGATGTAGCAGTAAAAGCAATGAATTCAGTGGAGCAGTGGAGATGGGAAGGCACCCGACAAAGAAAGAAGTGATATGTGAGGTGGTTTTTTAAATGTAGTGATTAAATAGCTATTCTATTACCAAGAAGTGCACTATTGGTTCTGCAATAAGACCCCAAATATTTCAACCAATTGCATGGTAGTGAAATATTTGAAAAGTTTGGATAGTGTTATCACATAAAATCATGATTTTGCAAAGTTTGGTTGAAATGAAAAAAATAACACAAACTAATGGGTTGTCAACCTAAATAATAGGAAATCTATGTTGAATCGAATACAAGATACACTACCCGCCAACATGTATAATAAGAAGAGACAAGGGAAATGAACTTCCTTGATATATATGAAGGATTTGTTTGTCTCACCGCCGTTTCTAGTTTTTATCCAATTAGAATGTATTGAGCGAGAGACATTTAAAAGTAGAGTGGACCAATAGTAACTTGAATTCAAAATGTAGTCATTTCGTTATGAGATCAAGAGGATGAATTGGAATAAATAAGTGATGTGGAGTGCCATTCCCAATCTATTGTATACTTCATATTTTCTTTTGTCTTTTTTTTATTGTATTTGGTGGCACACCTCAGGCACTTAACATATATTCCTTATCTTTGGCATCTTTTTCTACCTCAAAACCTTCTCCTCATCATTGGAATCTTCGTCTACCTCGGCAATCAATTCATATTCAACAACAACAACTACTATTACTACGATCTCCTCATAAAGGTCACCATGTCACTTACAACAAGGAAACCTTTTCCAGAAATATCCACCATTTCCTTTGCAAACACAAATTGCAAGTACGAGATAGATTAACTTCTCAAATCAAAGGTGCTACTCAAACAACCTCCATCCATATAACATTTTTCTCTCAAGGTTATGATAAATTATATTGATGTTCGAATGAGTTCATATTGAGTTGTAGTCAGGGTTAATAACCATTCCTCTAGAATTCTATAGTGTCAAGTCTTCTGAAATCAGTGGCAAAAATGGGGTAGTAATGGAGTGAATGCTCAAGATATGTGCATACTCGAAGGTAAGAGATTTAGATTAAGATTTATTAAGAATACATTTGAATTGCAAACTCATCAAGAGAAGCCACTATACAAATCTAACACTATTGAAAATGGAGGAAGTCTCATTATGATGTTGTAGCCATAAACAATTTCTAATTGGAGAAGCTTAATGGGGAGACTTCCTACTTTCCATGTTCTTTCCTACTCTCCCTCAAGTAGTGTTATCTTAATTTACTGGATTGACGGTATATTACATTGCATGTAACCCTTTCTTACGGGGGATACTTCCTACTCTTTATTCTTTAACTTATTAGATCTCTCATAGCGTTAATTTTAATTCGTTGGATTGATTGGATTGATGAGTATACCAACACGGATCCATCTTAAACCCAAATATTATACTAGATAAATATTTTTATTATTACATAAATCATAAAAAAATGGTTAAAAAAAGTTCCTCGAAAGAGTCCATGTGCCCAAATATCTAATCTCTTTGCATAAGGTTTAAGATTTTAAAAGAAAATTTTTAGTGCCAACAAAGTGGAGAGAGTAGAATTATCGAAATTGTGAAATTGGAAAAACGACCCTAACAAAAGAAATATTTATTCTTCCTATATCAAATTTAAATCCGTCTTATTTTTTATTTGATGTCAAAAACAATTACTCAAGTTCCTTGCTTGGTTCAATGGAATGAAACCAATGATAGTATAGATAAAATCAATATATATCTATATCTCCAATTTCCTCTTTACCTCATAATGGATAGTGTGGATCACCTTAATCTCCTAGATGTTTTACAAGTTTGGAAATTATAAAGTTATATATATATTTACAAGATAAATGTCTTGAAAAGACAACACTAGATCGAGAGCTATTTTTCAACATTATTTAAAAATAACTTAAAAAAATATAAACATCTACTATTAATTATAATTATGCTATGCTTTTGAAATTTATTTTAAAATATTTTACAATTGAATTAATAATGGGAGATCTATATCTTTTATGAATGTGTTTGAGATAATAGGTTAAAAGATTCAAAGGTGAAATGAATAAGATTGGGATAATATTTTTATATTTAATTGGTTATTTAAAAATGAAAATATGTAAATTATTGAGTGGCTTGTGGCTTAAGAAACCATGAACCACGATCCAGGGGCATCTAAGCCGTCAAAATTATCGGGGATCACACTCGTCCTGGATCGCACCAGCCTCAACTTGACTGGGTTTTTGAGTGTCGCCTCCCAACTATGTCACCCCTGACATAGACCTCTCCCTTGTCAAAAGTTTGTTTTTACATATAGTTAGTTTGAGGAATTGTTTATGCAACTAAGAATATATGTTTCCTCCTTGGAGGTCACAAGTTCACCTATATAAACTAGAAGAAGGGTGCCTTGTCCCACCAAAAGATCTCAAAATCCAATTTAGTGTTTGGCTAAGTTGCAACTTTGAAATTGAACTACTATTATTATTATAAACATATGAAATTGTCTTATTAAAAATGCATTGTGTGTACCACTTTGAAGTATATTAAATATGTAGAATTTGTATGTTTTTGAAACTTCCAAAATGAAATTAATTTGTTGTTAAAATGAAATTTATCACTTATATTCATCATGATATTTAATTTTTAAAAGATTAACAATAATGTTGAAACATGATGCTGGTTTACTTTGTAAAAATTATTTCATAAAATATTAATATAGTATTAGGGCAAGTCATTATCCTCTTAAAGTAAAATGTTGCTCCCGTAGGTGCAATGTGTTTTTGCATGATTTTGCATAGGTTTTGATTAAAGTAAAATGTTGCTCCTGTAGGTGCAATGTGTTTTTGCATGATCTTGCACAGCTTTTGATTAATAATGAATAGGAATTAATTAGAAAAACCCACTAATGGACCGATGACACCATGAATAGACCATTTCCTCATTAGAATTGTCTAACTGCATCACATATGACAAATCTTGAAGGAAAAAAATTGGAGTGGCAACAACAGAGGATCAGTACATCTATCAATCGGCATGTATGACAGTTTTCCTCAGCATCGCGGAAGATCTCTCGGAGGTGTCTGGAGACTCAAAAGAGAGTCGGGTCCATTGTTCACCACAAACACCATGGCCAACCCCCATTTTATGTGCACGTCCAAGTGGCAGTGCATCAACCAAGCTCCTGCAACGGATAATGATCACCATTACTAATATGCACAAAGCATTGGCCAATTCATAAAAAGAAACTGTAACAGAGAACGAGAATTGGTGAAACAAATGCTCACCAGGATTGTCTGCGACGAATCTTATTGCAGCCCAGCCATTGACTGGAACGTTCAGAGTGTTGCGCATAGGAGGATCGAGCAGGTTGAACTTCTGAGGATCTGTTTGTGAATTATAATTCCCAAACCCTGCTCCCACGATGTAAAAGTCATAACCATGCAGATGGATAGGATGGCTTTCTCCCGCAAATATATTGGTTCCCTGAAGAATTACTTGCACCGTCGTGTTATAATTCAGGACCTTCACTCTTGTCCCTTTCACTGGGGACCAGAGCCCTCTGCTTATGTTCTGTGCAGTATAATCAAATTGCACGGAAGGGTTATCGGGAAAGTCCCTGGAGAATACTCCTTTCATGCCAAAATGCTGAGCTTGAAGGATTGAAGAAGTCGTTGGTAGGACAAATGATATGTTATTCATACTTGCTGCAAACCTTGATCCGTTGGGACCTCCACAAGACTGCCCTGGACATTTGATCAACCCTAAACCGATGGTGTAGAACAGATTCTCCTGGACACTCTGAGGAACGAAGACTGGGTGGTCGCGTGAGGCCAAGCTTCTGAGACCATTAGCGAAACTAGTCGCAGTCTTGGTATCGTTATAAAATGGAAGATTAGGCATGGTTGGAGCTGATGTGCTGGAGCTTCCCTCGTATTCTAAAATGGCAGTGGTGGTCGTGTTATCAAAAGGAATTCCTTGCCCACTGGAATATGCTCGAGCAGCCATATAATATCTACCTGTAGCTTGATTGGCAGTTACAAGTATGTCTGTAGTCTGGCCCGGGCCTAGCATCAGAAAATTCGTCTGAAGAGGCTTTGTATACAAAGCATCCACGGCCACAACGGTCATGGAATGGTTTGCCACCGAAAAAAATAGGCCAGTATTGAGTGCAGCATTGATGACGCGTAGAAGATTGGTTTCCCCAGCCTTCACTGAGACACGAAAGGTATCTGCATCCATCAATTGCCATTACGAGCCGATCATTTGGCAGAACTAAATTCTGAAATCGATGAAAATTTTGAGTCTGTGGGATGCATTGATGCAGCCAGAAATGTACCTGAACTTGAACATTTGTATAGGGCGCCTTGTTGTCCATTTATAGTAAATGCATCTGAAACGTTGGGGGCAGCTCCTGTTTGGGTTGCTTGGTTCACAACGTCGATAGGATTCCTATTCCACCATTCTCCTGTGAACGCAAACAGGATCAGATATTTCAATCGCATTAGAACATAAATTGAAATCGAGCAGAATTAGAACATAAAGTTGCAGCAAACCTAGAAGAATGGGAATCTGGCGATGGGGCCTGGTAAACTTAAAGGGATAAGTGGTTCCCAGCCTTGGCAAGATAATCAAGGCTCCATAGACAGTAGCTCGAAGCCATGAACTGTGCGCATGCCACCAGAGGGTCCCTTCTTGACCAGTGACGGTGAATCTATATGTGTAAATTCGCCCTGGGCGAATTGGGCATTGTGTTATAAATTCAGGTCCATCGGACCACCCTGTGCGGAATTGGCGCACTCCATGCCTGCAAATTTAACACTTTATATCTTCCAACACGCGAAACCTGGAATATCTGCCGCTCTGACAGACATTTACCAAGACTAAAATGCATTGATCTCAATATGATCTACTCAGTTAGAGACGTACCAGTGAATTGTAGCGTTATATTGCGCCTGGTTGTGCACCTTGACTTTAAGTTTGTCTCCGTTTCTAACATGGAGAGTTGGACCTGGGAACTCTCCGTTCACCGTGATGATATTATGTGCTCCACATAGCCTTTTCACAGGTTTAGACCGAAGCTGAATTTGCGACACAAAACATTCGTTTAATAAGTGACGAATTGACATACACTCATATCATATTGAATCAAAAATACATTTTGATTCAATAATAGAACAAAAATACATTTGAAATGGAGAATATTGAAAGTGAGAAGACGTACAACGAATATGTGAGTGTGTAGCTTCGCCGACGCCATAGCAGTCAGCATGGTCAGGCATAAAACCACCCGAACAAAGCTGGTTGCTAATGGCTGTGCAGACACTTGTTGATTAAAAGATTCCATTTAATATTGAATATGGCTGCACCCTTTCGATTTCGATTTCAAACTCCACAAAAGCAAAAAGGCACAGATTTGACAGACGAGGAAGGGACAAGATAGACATGGATCACAGAAGTAGCGAGATCAAGTATTTATATATGCAAATTACCAATTGCACTCAGTACAGTTTAGTGATTAGTCTATGTTCAAGTTGTTAAAGTCGTTAGAAAAAGGCAAAAGTTGGTGAAGTTAGGCACTGAGCTCCACAGCATTAAACGTACAACACATGTGCAACAAACAACAATGAAAGCTCTTAATCAACATATGTGAAACCAGCAACAGTGAAAGCTCAGTGCATAATTTATAATTGATTTCTTCTGTACAACATATGTAAAACAAAAACAAGTAACCATGAAAGCTCAGTGCCTATAAACTTATTTCTTCTGCACAACATATGTAAAACCAGCAACAATGAAAGCTCTTAATTTAGCTAAACGAGTTGACGAATAAGCCATGCTTTATTGGATTCTTCCCAAGCATTTGCTTTGAAAATGTATACATTGTATCTCAATTTTTTTTATGAAAATGTATACATTGTATCTCAACTTTTTTTTTATCATGTTTCACTATGGAATCGAAACATTTAGTTGCCAAAGAGTGAAAATGAATCCATTATATTTTTCAAACAAAATAAAATTTCACCCTTTGTTTACGTTTCTTTTACAATTGCTTCTTGGATGCCATCATTATTATTAAAGCTGCTGAAACTCGTAATTCTTGAAATTGCTTTCAAACTATGTGTTTTAACAAACACGGATTATTAAAGATGCATATCGTCTATTAAAACGTTTATATTAGATATTAAAACACATCTTTTTCAACAAATTCCTGAAACTCATGATCATTAGAGTTGGTGAAACTCATTATTCTTAAAGTTGATTTCAAAATTAGTAAAGACAAACATATTCTTACTTTCAAATCGTTACGCCCCTGTATGCAGCTGTGATAATTCTCTAATTATTGTTACTTAACTCGAAAATGAAGTCTTGAGTGAAAGTGAAAGAATGTGACTGCAAAGAATAAGTGCATCTCTAAGTAAATATGAATATGGAAATTAGGAGATATTAAAAAAAATCACCACACTACAAATAATTTAAACAAAATTTCTCAAATTTGAAAGATATAATATAATAATATGAAAATAGAGTTTGAAATGTATGTATAGGTGAGTGGCCTCAATGTACTTATATTTTATATTTTAAAGATTATATAGAATAATAATCATAAATTTGTTTGAAATGATTCATTCGGTTTGTGTGTCTATATTTTTATTATGTTTTGATATGCAAAATCATTCTATGAGATTTGAGTTATATTTATTTCCATCAAGCCCAAAATGATATTGTAATGAATTTAAGAATTTGAAGCTAATTTGTTATAATTTAACTTGAACTCTATGAGATTTGAGTTATATTTATTTCCATCAAACCCAAAATGGTATTGTAATGCATTTAAGAATTTGAAGCTAACTTGTTATAATTTAACTTGAACTCTTGCAATTTATTTCCATGACATCATGTTTACTTTCTTGCTTTCCATTTGTTTACTCACCAACTCAATTGCTTCATACCATTTACAAGATTGTTGGAGGCATAACTAAGACATGATTGGGTTTCCTCTAAAGCCCTAAAATTTTCCAATTCAAGAAAATACTTGTAATATAACGAAATATCCACTCTAAGCCACAACACCATATGCTCAGTAGTGACTCCAAAGAACAACTCAAAATCAAATGTTATCCATAGACTTTCTTGAGGAGGACGCTTAACAGGAAATTCAAGGTCAAGGGCTCTTCCACAATGGTTATGACCCTGCACAACAATCCTGACCTCCACAACACCATCATACTATAATTCCATACCGTACATGGAATGGGGATGCAAAGGATTGATCCCACCTTCAAACTATGGCTCATTAACAATCATAATTAAAAGCCACTACTCCATGTAGCTCATGTATAGGGTTGAGGATGAAATCCTACACCGTGTGAATTTAAATCCATGACTCCATCATGTCCTATCATATCAAAACTATCAATGCAACTTGAAGGGGGTTTTCATACCTTGGATAAATGATGGATGCTTCATCATGCTATGGATAAGACTTAGGGTCACCTCCATCCCTTCAATTAGCTTGTTGCTAAAATTTCCATTGCATATGTCTTTTGGTTATTGAAACATGGTATATGAAACTCAGTTAGAATGAGTCTAGAGTGTCTAGCATACTCATGATTTGAAGTTTCATTCTTTCGAGCACTACATTATTTAGTTCTTTATGATAATTTCTCAAAAGTGCTATGATCAAGGTCAAGTCTTCAAACATGAGTAGAGACTTGATGTTTCTATCAATTACAAGAGAGATACTGATGTAGAGGGCATGGATTTTCACCTAATTGTAGATCATTATTCCTAATCCCATGAAAAACTAACTTCTTCATTTCCTCTAGGGTGAGGATGATCCCTCATGACACTTGCCAACCCAATATTTAGTTAATCTGTAAAATTTTAAAATTGTAAATATATTTAATCATTTAGTCAACTTTTCCCTATTCATACTATGTGATATATATATATATATAAGCTCGTTAGAAACCTTTTATTGTTGAACAAAGATGAATATAGTATAAAATGTGTCCTTTGGATAGCTTGCCACTAGGGAAACTAAGAGGATCAAGATCAGTTCAAAAGCAATTCTAATATCCAAAAAAATCAAAGTTGAACCAATAGGGAGAGACCCGCCGTAAAAGAATGGGAAAACATAGTCTCCTCCCCCTTCTAAACAGAGTACCATATCAATGTTTAACATAGAAAAGGGAAAAGTTTGATTACAACCTAGAGCATGAGTAGAGACAAACTATGGATTAGCATAAGGAAAACACATAGGAATGACTAGATCAAACCTTGTGACCCCATCCAATTATACAGAAATGTGGTTTGAAGCCTTCCCATTGAACCGGTTCTTCTCCACGTGAAGAAAGGTGTTTTTTGCATCTTTGAGGAGCTCTAACTTGTTGTGTAAGAATTCAATATCAATTCTCATAGCTCAAATTGCAAGGAAAATTCTAGCTCTTAAGTGGTCTCATTCCATTGAAGCTTTCCCATGGAGAGTCTTCATGACCCAATGCCATGATCAACTGCCTTCCCTCTTCTTGCTCACTAACTTGTTACACACAAAATACTACTCCACGTATTCAATTCCCTCACAAATGTGAAAAGGGATGTTGTTTAGGAAAGTATCCTCCCAAGACAAAGTATCCTCCGAGGGTTTCGACCCCCAATCCAAAAATCAAATAGATCTCTCCAATTCAATTTTAGAAAATAATCTTCAATGAATGAGAGAATAGGTCGATTTTCCCTTTTATTTCCACTTTCACCTTTTCTGCCATTTTTACCATTTCCCCCTTTAATTAATTAAAGTGAATTTTTCTTCTCTCATTAAATAATATAAAATGACTTTATGAAGTACTCATGTAATATTTCTCCAAAGTCACTTTATAATACCCCTTTTTTATTTAATTACTCAATGTCACTTTTTATGTTCCTTTACAACCAACTGACATGAAATAATGAATTAATCCGCTCTGATCAGGGTAATACAAAACCCAAAAGTCATCTCCACTTGCCGAGAAAGAAAACCCCAAAATGGGGACATTACAATCCTCCCTTCCAAATATTGCTTGTCCTCAAGCAATGCCATCGCAACCTTACTGCCAACCAGCTGAACCAAACTGAAACTGAGAATGATCCCAGGGACCCAATCCAACGTGGAAGATGTGAAGCATCCTCTGCTCAAAGCACTGTCCTACATGGTACTAACACAAGAAGCCTCATGAGTACTACCGATAAGTAACGCAATCATATACTGCAAAAAATCAGTCAACCCCTCAGAGAATTTCCCTTCTAGAAAACCAATCCAAAGCACCATGGGTGTAAACTCTTGAAAGTGAAAAATGGTTCTCTCATCTTTATCAGTCGTTGAACTTCCAAATAGTGTAATTACAGGATTTTAGGCTAGTTCAAAAAGGAACCACCATGTTGATGCTATGCCACTTTGATCGTAAATGTCTTCCCATTGAGCCCAAACCACATTCTCCTTTCCTGCAACCCCAAACAGAAATACCAGTAAGGGATAAATCCACTACCATGAATCATATCATACCAAGGAATCTCAGCAAAGTCAAGGTCTGCAAATCCACTTCCGGACCCAATCCTATGTATCGGAAAAGAAAATATTCTCTGCACCATAGAATAAGTCTCAGCATCTCCTCTGATGGCAATCCAAAAATGAAATCGACTAATCACTGTCATAACTCTGCCAACCAATATCAAACTTTGAAACGATCTACAAATCATATGACTTCCCGAATCCCACATCCAAGTTATAAATCGACCATCCCAAATACTTACTAACTCCCACCATGCTACACTGATAACCATGGGAAACCAAATAAGCCATTTATTTTATTTTATTTTAGCATGCAACCATATGGTGGAGACATGGGACTAGGGGTCAAATCTATGCCTGCTAATCCACCTGTCTCCTACCAAAATGAACCAAAATATCTATTGTCCCTATCACTGACAATGTATGTAGGAAACCCATGGAGTCTAAACACCTCCTTGAAAAACAACCTGTGGTGCCTCATACTATGATGAAATTGTGAATAAATTCACAAACTTGGTCAACTGATCAACAAATACATAAATGGAATCCCTATCATGCACCCTTGATAGACCTGTGATGAAATCCACTGACACATTTTTCCACTTCTATTCTAGAATGAGTAAAGGATGCAATAATCATGTAGGGTGAGTATGCTCTGACTTGTTCTACTGACAATTGGTACACTCGCTCACACGTCATAAAACATCGTCTCTGAGGCCCTTCCACTAGAACCTCTCTCTGATCTACAGATAAGTTATGAAGTATCTTAGATGTCCTGCCAAAGGTGCATTATGCATATCCCACATGATCTTCTCCCTAAGTGTGGACTTAGGGACTAAATATATGTGACCTCTTTAGTATATAATGTCATCCACTACTCTATACCTGCCATCCTCAATGTGGCCCTCTATTAACTCGCATGTGAACCTATTCTTGTAATATTCCACTAGGAGGTGGGACTTCCAATCAGCTAAAATCTCTGTGAGCCAATCCCATATGAACTGGATCTTCTCCTCATGTACATGCGCACTCTTATCTCTCATCCTGATATGATGGCTCCATGAACACAAGTCAAAATAAGAAAGACATACTACACCATGAAGCTCATCCATCAACTCATCGATCCTAGGTAAACCAACATCAATGGTATGCTCGAAACCTATGTCAATGGGTCTCCCTGGAAGAATCTCTCCAACCCCTTGGTCATGCATGCTCAACCATGACTGAAGGTTTACATGATAAGGATGGTTTCTATATGAAGGATTCTTATCATGTGCACTCGTTTCAATGGTGTCGTCTAAACCTGGATCCCCATTTGATGTGTCCACATATGTAATATGACCATTCCCCCAATCAACGAATATAAACACTTCCCTGTTGGCTGGTCCACAAGTTGTATGCTCAACTATCTCATCTATAACTATGAATTCAGCCTCCAATGAGGTCTGAAAAAGAGGTGACTCATGACCCCCATGATGTAAATTATGTATATAATAGAAAAATTCCGAGTCATACCTCCTTTCAAGCCCTTGCAAATCTAAATGCTCCTTGTGCTTGACCATCCCAAGAGTCTCTTCCCTCAAATCATGAGTACCACTAACATCCTCATGTGTTATAGATGCCATATATGACTGATTTTATGTCATGGATGATGGAAATAATGTACCAAACTCAACTCCCTGCAAAGCTCATCCACCTGAAATTTTAATTCTTGAAGGGCCATTTGAGTTATCTTCAAAGAATCCTTGGTAACCTAAAGCTCATGGGTAAGCTTCTCAACTTCCTCTTCTTTCCCTTTTAGCACATCAAAATAAATCTTGACATCAAGCATAAGAATATTATCTCTATCTGAAAGTAGGTGTAGGTAGTTAGATTTCATCACCACCAATGCTTCCTTGAGTGCCTAAAAATATACAAGGGAAAGTTCTCCTGCAAAATGATTATGTGTTACTTCCTTCCAACAACAATTTTCCATCAACTTATGAGTAACATCAAAATGTTTTATGGGTTCAATAATCATGTCTTTGCTTATCTTCAACTGCCCCGTGTAGAGCATAACTTTCGATGCGTCGACGGATCAATCCATCCCAAATTGATTTGTTGTGGACTGATGGGATTCCCTACTGATGTGTCGTCAGGAGATTTGATCACATTAGTACCATTATCTTTTGACACTTCCCACTTTTTCAAATATCGGTTTTTATGGTTGGGGTGTCGATAGGGAACTTTCGCAATATCATTTTCGTTTACGAATGTCGCCTTTAAATCATTGATCTGAGTTGGAAGTTGTATTTTCATCTCTTGAGGATTTAAGCTTTTGTTCTGTATCTTTTCCAACTTTTTTTCTAACTGCCTATTATCATTTTGAAACTTCTTAATCAATTCGACTTGCGATTTTCTGTCATCTTCAAATGTCTTAAGTTGTTCCTTAAGATATTCATTATGACTTCTGATACAACTATTTTCTTCCTGCTTGTCTAGAAGTTTCCCTTCAATGTCGTCCATAGATTGTTCTATCTTTAGGCTATTTTTCAACTTCTTAATTTTTGTGACTCGTATCTTGTTATGATTTCTTAGTCTAAAAATTTCTTCAGCATTGTTAGATAATGCTTTATTACTCTTCGCGATCTCTGACTTATGTGTCTTTTTAGAGTTGTCATTTTGTTGTTGAGGAACTTTTATCTGTTGTCGACATTGGCCGACCTCTGATTCTTGACTTTCTAATTTATGTCGTAACTGCATTAGTTCTTCATCTTTGTTGCTAACGATTTTGTTCAAGCGTATTATTTCTGCTTCGTAATTATTTATTTCCTTCTTTATATCTTGATTTTTCAACCTCTGATTGAAATCACTCTCATCTTTTAATTCCTTGATTTGCGCACATAATTTTTCTATGTGATTTTTCTGGTTGGATATTGTTTGTTCATTGAACCGTTCTTGTATCTTATGTAGTTCAATCCTTACTTCTGATTGTGTATTAATGTCTCGTAATTCTTCATTGTCTTTTCGATAGCGCTTTAAATTGGCTTCTAATTTCTCTCGCAAATCGGCTTCCATGGTTTCTGTCTTCTTCGACAGTGGAATGATCTTCTTTAATTTCTTTGATGAGTCTTTCTTAAACTTGGTCATCCTTGTCGTTAACGCGTCTCGACTTCTTGATAAGCCTTCCTTTACTTTGACTTCTTCAATGATAAATGATTGTCCTTGACTTGCTTTCTTCGGTGATAAGTGTTCTTCGACTTCTTTGAAAATAAGGAGTCTTGCTTGGACTTTGTCTTTAATGTCTTCTTTGACTTGAATTTGCTTTGTTTCTTCAAACAATTCTTATTTCAATATATTAGGATGGTCGAGTAGTGGAATGCCTAACCAAGATTTAAAAATATAATAATATCACGCTAATTTTTTATTTTTGATGAAATTTAGGGTTTTAAACCCTACTAGTGGAAGTGATTGGAACGTGGAAATGGAGGGAGATGGCCGATGGTGGCACGGGTTGTGGTGGAGTCGAGTGAAGGGCTGGTAGAATGTGCAGGCTTGCGTGGAGGTGGAGGTGAGTGCAGAAAGGGAAAAGCGAGGAGCTATGGTAGGCGAGAGAATGCGTGGGAGGAATGGAAGGCGGAAGGGTGGAGCAGTGGACGCAGGCATGGACTGGGATGCACGGGATAGGCAGCGAGGGGCGAAGAGGCGTGACGAGGGGAGGGAGGGCTGGAAAGGGGGAGGGGCGTGGAACGAGGAGGCACAGATGAGATCCGAGAGGGCGTGAAGGGCGAGGCAAGGGGAAGGGCAAGGATGGAAGGGACGGGAAGAGCTGTGATGGTGGAGGGAGAGTGTGGGTGCGAGGCCAAGTGTGGGCAGGAGTGTGGGTGGATATCTGGACGCGGGTGCGGGGAAGATGGGAAAATGCGTGGTGGATGGGGGCATCTGGGAGAGAGTAGGTTGCGCGGGAGAGGGATGAGTCTGTTACGAGCAAGAAGGGGCAGCAAGCTGTGAAAGTGGAGCGATGGAGGCGTGGAAATGGGAGGTAGTGAGATAGGAATATTTGAAGGGTGGCGTGGATGTAGCAGGTTGGAGGAGCGGACGTGTTGGTGTGGAGTGCAGAGTGTGAAGTTGGTGTGTAGCAGCACCAAATGGAAAACAGTGGGGAACAAGAATAGGTGGATGAGAGGCCAAGGGCCTATATTCTTGGTCAAAGACCAATGATGTAGAGAAACTCTACTTGGATGGTTAAAAACCAGAATCGGATGCCCGAGGAAGGGGATCTGATAGCAAATGCCGCAAATAACTTTACCAGAAGATCTGGTATATACGATAAGCCATAAATATGGAGTAAAATAGATAATATATTAGATAATGAATTATTAATAATTTACAATGAGGCTCGCTTTTATAGGCTTGAGCGTGTATAGTGAAGGGTTACACCCTTTCACTTAATAATTAATAACTTTAATTAACATACATATAATATTCATAGCAAACGCATCGGCTACGGAGAGTGGTGCCACGTCGCAGAGTACTTCAACTTCGAAAGGATTAATGAAGTAGGTGAGTTTTCATTGTCGGGTGATCCTTAGTTCCTATCCATCCTTCATCCAATCGATGTTATAAGGATGAGGATGTGGAGTAGTAACAAGACCTAATTTCTTCACGAGATATTCAGAAACAAAGTTCTTCTGGATACCATTATACACAATCAAATGATATGGATTGTTTTGAACCCATATCTGTGTATGGAATAAGCGCTCTCATTCGTGATCGTCAAAGATAGTCGAGGATGATGG
Organism: Larix kaempferi; assembly: GCA_027924585.1. Lineage (NCBI taxonomy): Eukaryota > Viridiplantae > Streptophyta > Pinopsida > Pinales > Pinaceae > Larix > Larix kaempferi. Next base: position 73,337 of record BSBM01001759.1, read on the forward strand.
AGTGTTCAATGTCGATGTCAAAATGGTCGTTGCTTCTGGGTCATATTCTACCAGACTTTTGTCAAACAAGTCGGATGTCGACGTTTTTTCCAAAAATGTCTTCTGAGTTTTGCATGCAGACATATCATGCCATGATGAATTGTGGTAATCACACCATTTCCCGGTAAGGGGTTGCTTGCTACGTTCCCTTTTGTCAAGTTCTCGGAATGCTTTTTTCCATGATCTTTCTTTGGTGGAGTTGGCTGAGAAGATCTTGACTTGTCGAAGTTATCTTATGCCTTCTTGTCGAGTGGTCTTCTTGTCGGCTTGGTCGCGAAGCGTTCTTTTCCTCTATGTTTGGATTCAATATTATTGGCATGATGGAATGCATCTGAAAGCTTATTTACAGTTAGAAACTCCATCTCCTAGTGAATGTACAGGGAAAATCCGGTGATGTACTTATGAACAAGCAATTTGTCTTCTTCTTGAATGCCAAGTCTAGCCATTAGTCGGTAAAAATCGTCGGTGTAACTCTGTATGGACTGGTCTTTCCATTTCCTTAGCTGTTGCCACTTCTTATACTGATGTTCAACATACTTGGGCGGGTAGAAATCCTTTCGGACATATTCGACAAATTTCTCCCATGTCTCTATGGGGTCTCCACTTTTATCCATCTTTATCGATAGGTTCTCCCACCAACAGTGCACAGATGTTGACATCCTTAAGGATGCAATGGTGATATTTTTAGTTTATGAGAGTTCATTCACAGAGTAATAGAGTTCCAATTGTTGTACCCAATTGTCGACGGATTCCACGTCGATCTTTCCTTGTAGATTCAGGATTCCAAATTCATTTTTACCTTGAATGGACTGATTTTGTCGTAGTTAGATTTTTTCAGAAATCCTCCTGATGTCGAAGTAAATTGCATGGGAATCTCATTGAACTGGGAGAAAATTTGAGTTTGTTGTCCATCCAACACTTGGTCTATGAGTTTCTCTTTCTCGTCAATTGCATGTCTATTCTTTTTTTCTCCTACCATTTTCGAAGGTCGTGTCTGCTACGATTGTTGAGTTTGCGAGCATGTTTGAACATGCATAAGTCAGGTAACTTCAATGGAAGTGTCTACGCACAACTTAATAATGAACAAAGATCTGAATAAAGCTCTGGATGAATGAAGCTCTGATTTGCTCTGATAACAATGATCCGTACACACCCAGTTGCACGACGAGGACAACAGTCTGATTAAATGAATCGGTATTGTTATGGCAGAAGCATAATAATAAGCACAGTGCAAGAAATACACTATGCAAATAAACATACACGCACAGACAATATGCAGGAATGCTAACTAAGCTCTTGTTAATTCTTCTATGGTTGTATATTACAATAATTTACATGCTTAAATAGAGTGCTGAGAACGCTTGGGTTGTCTGCCTGTTACGTTCAGTTACAAGAGAAGTTAGAATGGTTTCAAAAGTGCAACCATTATGGTTGACTGGAAGACAGAGAGACAATCTGTCGTAGTCCGTCAGTCGCAAATGTCGACGATGCATGTCGAAGTCGATGCTTGTCAAAATCGTTGAACTTGTCGAAGTTGATGAACTGGTCGAAGTCACTGAGCTTGTCGAAGTTGTTGAACTTGTCGCAGTTGATGAACTTGTCGGAGTCGATGTTGGCATCTGACAATAATGCCAACTGCTGGGTGGATCACAAGGTTATCTAACAATGTTGTTAGATTCTTATGATATTATTGAGAAACTTGTAATAGTTCTTCCAAGATTTCTTGAATTGTCTTCATCTTTCCTAATCCCTGAGTGCAATCCTTAATACCAAGTTACCATTGTTGTAAATAGAAAGGTATAAGTGTTGCTCACTTATTGGAAATAGTGTGAAAATATCTTCTCGCTAATTCCCCCCCTTAGGCTAGTAGGATGAACAACTCTGATACGACCACTGTAATATCCCCCTTATTGCAAACATATTTTTCTATGTGAACTGTTAATATATTTTGGTTGGATAATTTCATCAAACACTTTGGTGATGATGCTTTGAAACCACTGAAATTTCCCTTTCATATAATGAATAATTTTTTGTTTGGTTTTTAATGATTGTTTGGATAGATGTGTTTCAGACATGGTTTTATGTCATACAACAATAAAATACGCAAACCAACAAAATATATTTATTTTCATTTAATGACAAAAATCAACCCAACCTTGTAAAACATGATAATGATATCTATTCAGATGGGACAACACTACAAATGACAATTAAAAGTTTGATTTAGATTTGATCTCTGACCTGTATATCGACTTTCAATGCAACTCTTTAGTGTGACTCAATTCCTCTTAGATCCCTCTACTAACCTACTTGCAAAGATCACGACTTGATGAGAAATGAAGGCACCCAACCGATAGTGAATAGATTCAATTTATAGTAGCAGTTCATAGCAGTGGTATATAACAACCACAACATCCTAGGTTCCATGTATTCATTAAGGTATGTGTATCCTCAAAAAATAAGTCGTTTCTCTCTTAGAATTCCTCGTGATTTACTCAATTCACCCTTGAATGCATCCACAATCCAAACAAATATCCTTTAACAGTAGATAACAACAATCACAAATGATAGTGGGATGCCAATGTTATGCATTCTCCACTATAAAACACAATTTGTGATCAATAGTGCATCCCCTCTCCAAAAAGGACTGTTGATCAACAAGTTGTCATCCAAGGAAATGATAAATAGGTAAGCAGCTCCCCTTCTAGTAGTTATGGCAACACGATGGGTGATGAAGAGATCATTTTTTATCCCTAATTTATCCCCAAAGAAAAATGACTCCTAGGGACCAATGCGCCCCTCCTCATAAAGCACTAAAACACTGAAATTTACAATGAATCCATCAAATTGTGTATCTTGGTCTTTATCAATGAATTCCAATG